>WNYA01000810.1:0-112701 GCA_019512145.1 Engystomops pustulosus
TAACTGCAGCACCTTTAATCTACTACTAGTTCACTGCCTCCATACATGGTCCCCTTATCAAACGAGCTGTGTCAGGCAAAATTTTGGGTTGTTTTCATGGCTTCCACATCAAACTTGTTAACTTTGTCGCCACCCTGCTGTGTAATCCCCAAAATATACTGGCAAACTTTTATCATTTACCGATATTATTTCAGCGCTTCTTGCGCATCTGTTTACATTCCCCTCACCCGCCATATCCTAAACTTATAAGAACGCTACTACACTTGATCTTATACAAAACTGCACATTATGACAGGCAAAAATTGAGGCCAAGACTAAGAAACACCACTCTCACCTACCGATTTGTATATGAGGTGAAAAATATTATTTGCAGAAATTGGACAGATCTATCTTGAACAGCGTTTGAGCACAATCACATGATGTTCTTATAGAAAGTCAATTAGCCACGAAGATGTCATGAAAATTATGCAATCACAAAAAACTAGCAGGATTATTTTACACTGTAAAAGATATCTACTTTTTGGAATGAAAAAAACTACTCAGACTCATCTCTTATATATTTCTTTTTATTCTTTTTATTGCTTCCTCCTTTGTTTACTGGAGCTACTCGACTGAAGAAATCCACGACACTGGGAGAATTCAATCTTTCTGTGGACAATAAGAAAACAAATATGAATAATTATGTTATGGTTTTTTTTAAAACAGATTTATAAATTTTATAATCAAACAAATCTACAAATATTGTGGAGCTGATGTTGACAAAAGATGTTAAGGGGAGATGGTAAACTGCAGTGTTAATGATCCCATGGTTTTCGCATTTTATAAGTACTGCATGCACTCTACAGCGTAACTTAATGGGGGTTTTGTCTTAGCTGGTGGACAACAATGTTGGCCGTGACAGGTTGCTTAAACAAAAAAACATTCTCACCTCCTGACGCCATCCTGCCGGTGTCTGAGATGCCACTGCGTGGTCTGCCCATGAAACAGCAGGAGGAAGTGAACCTGCTGTAATTCCAACTACGCGCCATCCAAGGAGACCATGCCATGCTCCTCCGTCCCTTTTTTCCATAGTTGTATATGCGGGCTAGTGGTACGTGGCCAGCCACCTTGGCCATCTCGAGTGGCTGATGCTGAATCCACTACGTGCCCCTGTGTGATTATGATGGGATACTGGCACGATTGAACACACTGCAACACATGGGAAGGGCACTGGTAGTTGTACCGTGGAGCTAAGTACAACTGTTTTATTTTTGTAAGCAACCCCCCCTGCCACCAATGTTTGGTTAATATACATTCCGTTTAACATCTAATAGGACAAGACTTTAGATAGTTGAGTTGGTGAGAATGCAACCCTTGGGAACTCTCATAGATCAGCTGTTGTACCATTGGGTCTAAGCTGGACAACCAGTCTAGTATTTGGGTGTGATGTTGACCGTTCTGGCCCACTCTAGGGCCTAGGTCATGCTCCACTAATTTTATATAAGAAATAACCCCTGAAGTAAACTGGACCGGATACGAACTAAACTTTTGCCCACTGGCCCCAGTAGCTTTTCGTCAGCCCTGTTATGTAACTCCTAGTTGAGCTACTCCAAGATATGCTCATTCATTGCATAAAGAAACATTTACATCAAATTTTAAAACTTTGGGTTTACTTGAGTTTTACAATAGATCATATTGGTGCATAACAAAACAATCGGCGTAAGGATCTCTATATATAACCTTCATGGGGTTATTTTTGTTGTAATGGTACAAATAGACAATAAAGAAATACAAAATAATACATACAAGCATGTTACCTACACACCCTCCCCACCACATTGCTTGTGACCAGGGTTTCTCTCTGCAAAGATTTTTTATTAGGATAACATATTCACAAATGCAATTCAAAAGAATTTAAACTGAAAGTTTTTATCTGAGAATAAATCTGGGGGCCATTGTGGATGGAGATGAGGAAGGGGCTGATTTAGTGAATTTCCCTTTCCAACTGTCTCATCACTAAGTTACAGACATAGATTTTCTACTGATAGACCTTTATTTTTCTTTTTAAGACTCCTTAACAGGGTTGTCCACTTTCATCAAATTTAATTGCGTACTTTTTTTTTGCTAAACCCGTTCACCTTTTTCTATATAGCCCGTACTTTTCTAATCTTTGTTTCTAATCCCTCTGCTTGGACGTTTCAACAGGAAGCTTCATTGTATTGACTGTCTCTTTGATAAAAATTGTTCCAGGTCCACTTGATGTGCTCCAGTTGAATAAGTCAATTTTGGCTTACCACCCCCGGGCCCAGACCTTCTTCTGGGGCCAATGGCCACCCAAACCCCAACCCCCAAATTTTATACTCACCCTGAAGGACTGTTTGAAATCCTCCCGAGGTTCCTGTAACCTCAGCATTAAAAGCGGGAGAAGGACACATCCTCCAGCTCCAAAAGAGCAAGTCCCACATAACGTAGATTGATTCCAACTATAGGGGCTATACTATTCATACCACCCCAGCCGCATAGGCCGCTTAGTCTCTACGCCTGGATGTAACACAGGAACTGAGCACTCTGCCATAAGAGGAAGGTTCCTTCTTATTAGTAAAGACACCTGCTGTTTACAGCCAGAAACCACAATCGATCTTGCAGTAGACTTTTTAACTGCCTTCGGGTCCCATACCCTTTAAAACAGTTTTTGTACTGTTTGAGGTTTCTTTTAAAAAACGAATTCTGCACAATGATGCAAATACCTTTACAATTCTGCTATTTTATTTCCTTCCATTTTTTAAAAATAATCATTTTTGGTCCAGATCAGATGTGTCTTACCCGGGGTGGTAGTGGTTCCTTGTTGTAAAACAAAGCATAACCGACCATAAACCACATAGAGTCCGCCATGCTCGGTGACTGGCATTTTCTTGGGATTACTTACTCCTTACCGAATCAACTAATTCTATGGAATCAGCCCATCGCTTTATATGGGACACATCCGTCACTGTGTTAGTCCAATCGAGATTAAGAGAAGTTCGTCAAGCTACACACCAAGAATTGGATACAAATTCTTTTTTCTTTTCCAAAAATAACTTTGTTTTTCACTTTTATTTAAATTTATTGCAGAGAACAAGAAAATTTACATATACATGGCCTAGGGCTATGTGTTCCCTGCAACTTGCACTTTGTTTTGTTTTTTTAAATATTCCCAACCCTCTATTTCTGTAAGATTTGAGACTTTGTGTAATCTATATGACATTGTTTGTCGGCATTGTTATTATTATCATATCTTGTGAATATATGGCAATCATCTGGAATGCGTCCATTTTTGTACACTCACATACATAGGATTCGTCCCGTCACCAATGGGATATACCAGAAGGAATGAAAGTAAAAAGTAGAAAAAAGATATGCCTTCGCGGAAACCTGGATCCTGCACATTCATCGTAACAATAAAATACCTCAATTAATAAGATATAAAATTATTAATAAAATATGAATATAACTTAATAGAATTCATATTTAATGACATAAAACCTCTCAATATTTAAATGTACAAAGCTTTTCGTTATTTAACAAAATTAGTATTCTATATTGATGTTGTAAAAATTTAAAGGAATCTACCTCAAAAATCAATCAATGATGAACATAGATCCAGGGACCACCTTGACTTTAGTAACTTCTATCTTTAATTTTGTATCCTGGCCTCCTTCCTTCTAAGTCAACTTGTAATTATGCTAATGACCTGGAGGGCTCTGTTGTGCTTATCTAGGCCCCTACAAATCATGATGGGCAAATTTTAGGACCACAGATCGCCCAAACTACACAAAAACCGAAAACCTCACAACCACATATTTTCGCAAGTGTGCCAAGCGTCAATTCTAAGCAGTAACGTATAACTACCCCTGCTCTACTCACAGGTTTTAAAGTATATAGGCACCTTAGGACACCATGCAGTAGATAGAAGACAGACGTTTGGATTACTTGTTAGCTGCCTTCTAAGGTCTTCTGGTCTTCCATGGGGTCAGAAGCCTTGAGTCCTGCTCTGCGAACTCTGTGCTGGGTGTATGGCTCCGGGTGCCTAGAGGTTTGGGTGTCTCTGAGTGCCACCCCTTGGCACCCCGTGCCCTGGGTTCACTATGACTTACTGCCCTACATGCTGTAGCATTTAAAAATCTGAGACAAATAAATACAGGCCCGGTTTATTTAATTGGTAAAAGTCATCCAGCACTAGTGTGTCTCAATCTCTGAATTCACTTGTTTCTCTCCTTCGTAGTTTTTTTTTTTAATTTGATCGTTATTTATCGTTATTGGTTTTGAGAAGGTATACAGATACTATATAAAATTCTTACTTGTGTTTTACATTTGTGTATGGAAATAGATACAGGTGTAGCATTGCATTTCATAAGCTTGGGGAGGGTTTTCAACTATTTTGACTTGTAAAATATTTTTGTTACATAACTGTTGTAGCTGTAATCAATCCGTAAAATTTTTAATTTTTTTTAAGAATGGTAAACACAGTATGGATGCAGGTTGTTTTTAGACTTTAGGGTATGAAATGGTTCTGTTCTTAATGTTGCAACAAAATCTTTGTTTGGGACCCCAGACTTTGAACCGAACCTGACCCGAGCATGAACTGTAATCAGAATTCAATGTGACCCCGATTTACACCTCCAAATGCTATAAAATGGGCTAAACAAGAGTAAGGGCTGGGACTAGAAGAGCCAGTTGCCCAACAAATGGGCTAAGGATGAGTACTAAAAGAATGACCTAACATAAAAAATATAAACACAGAGATTTTTAAAAAATATATACTAATAAATATGGACAGCCCATCGCCACAGCTGCAAACCACACAAACTGTTCCCGGGCCAAGTGCTCAAAGGCCGTGCCAGAGTTATCACCCTGGTGTGGCTTTTATTTCACCATTTTCCAAGACAAAACATTTGGCTTTTAACATCCTTGCTGCCAGGCTTTCCCAGCGAGGCCACAATCTTGAGCACATGTAACAATGAACCAACCCTGCGTAAGCAAGCGCCGAACAAAAAAAAAAATTTAAAAGCTTTGTGAAACAAACTTTTTGGAAAAACATTGGCCCACATGTCTTAATGGTTTACACCCACATTCTGTCATAGTTTTGCACAATAACATGTCAAAACTGCTTGACAAGTATTTATGACACGCCAGAATGGTGTCCCGGTTCATGCTGTCCTGACATAATTGGGGCGATACCTGGTAAAGCGACGTGCACCAAAAAAAACGATTCGATACAAAGAATAATATTTAAGCTTTCCTGGTTGCTCTTATGGAGTATACTCCAAATGTAAATTGATAAGATATCATGGAGGATGACCACTATTCAAGGGGCCAAATCTTTGATTTCGAAGAGTTCTAGCCTCGACTTCTTACTCTAGTCGTGTTTGTGTTTACCCTGCAAACAGGGTGTGGAGCTTTTGCCTGTATGTTTAGAAACCTAAACCTTACAGGTCTCATTTTTGGTTTTCTGTTTTTAACTCTCCCTCATGCCAAGGCGCTACTTTTACATTTGTTATGGTTACGAGGTTGGGGTGGCGTGTTATCTGCGGACACACTAATGTAAATCTTTATGCTGTATCTCTAATATCTGGCCATCAGCAGGCTATTGGAGATCATTATACCATGGTCATCTTATGAGTCTTTGTGAGACTGTAGCAAAGATGCCAGTCACGACATAGGCCACCTCCAGTAGGTCCTGGGGGGGGTCCCCCCCCCCAGTTTGCCCCCTCTGCACTTATCGGGGGTTGACTTGCTAAGATTGGTGCCAGCACTGCCATGTCAGTGTAACCATAGTGTCAGGCCTGTTTCTAAGCTGACAACTGCCGTGTAATGGAGTGAGCAACGCCTATAGCGTCCTCTCCAAAACCCCCGGACAGCACCCAGGACAGTAATAGTCATCCTTGGGTGTGGTAGGGTTTCTAAAATCTTAGATACTGCAAAGCAAGACATTTAAGCAGCCATTCCACACATCATAATTACCAATTACCAAATCACCACCAATTTTGACACAGAAATTCTGACAAACTTTGTATGCTAACAAACCCAAGTCACATTTTAACACATAACGACTTGTGTTTTGTTGCTATACGGAAGAAGAGCTCTATGGTGGGGTAGCAGATAGAATCTGTAGAACAACCAAGTGGCGAGGAAGTACTGGTTTTGTGATAATATGTTGACACAGAAACTAAATAATTCTACTTATCATAAATACACATACAGAAGGAACACAGAAAACATGCTCAATGGTGTGCAAGTTTTGTGATTAATGATGCGAAACAACGAATTTGCAAACAATGGTTGATGACAAGGGCTGTAATATGCGCGTTCATCCTTCTTTAAGTGTAAGATGTATTTTGATACAGTATTAAAGGTTGTCTCCTTTCATATTGCCTCCCGAAAACAGTCTATCTTCCCTCCCCCTATGTGCCCGAAAAGGGGCAATTCGCCTGAAGCTCTATATTTCCTATTGTGTCCTACGTGAGATTCTCTCTCTAATCTCATCTGTAGGCTCTGAGTATTAACCTGCTGTACTATATAGAAGGGTCATATGTCCTGCCATGCGCCAATCACAACACCCTGGCTGGGTTGTCGGGGGCTAAATGATGTTGCCTTGATTGGTTATGATTTGTGTCATGAAGCAGTGTTCTCACTGGATTTTTCACTGCGAATATTACAATGACCCCACCAGTTTTGAATAAACTTTGTTCCAGTTTCCTGACCAAACTCCCCTCCCAAAGTATGGTACGGACTCAAGTTTGGGTTTGGAGACTCAATCTTGAGGTTAGTGCATTACTTTACAGGAGGAAAAACTGGGGAGCGACCTACCTTTAAAGAGCTTTGTTTGGCTTGTCTTCCAGAAGCAAATTGCTTTGTGTTTTTTCACTAGGGCATTTCAAGAGTCTCAATTTGTTTTACACTTTGGGGCACATTTACTTACCCGTGCCTGTCGCGATCGCCCCGATCCAGACTGGTCCGAACGAAGCTGAAGTCTGGCCGATTCACCACATCGTGCACTCCGGGTTCTTTGCACTCTGTCGCTATCCCTGCTGGCGTTCCCAGGAGTTTCACCCTTCTTCTCCCTGGTGGTAGTAGCTGCATGTCTTGTAACAACAACTTGCGATGTAAACATCCCGCGGGTTGTCCAAATCCGATCGGACGACCGGCGCCGCCCCCCGATTTTGTGTTGTCATTGAAAGCCGACCCGATGCGCCAAATCCAATTTTCGTGTGCCAAAACCCCTGTTAAATTGCGGCTGTAACAGGCGGAAACATTCCGAATCGCACGAAAATGTGGTCCGCGGAGCCCCATTTGTATTACTTTATTGGGTACTTTTTGGTTCTCTGATGGTGTTTTGATCTGGGAAGATGGGTGATTGTATGGTCACTTACCACAGACAAAACATTACCCCTGGGGAGCATCCATATTTATGAACTGAAGTTATAACAGGAGAAAAACTCTGAGATCACTGATGAGGTAAAGCCTCTCTATACAAATGGCAGCAGATCTGCAGTACCATTGCCACTACACATCAAACAGAGCGGTTCCCTTCTGCTGTATAGTCTTTTGCATCGAACAGCTGATATGTGTGGAAGTGCGGGTGGTCTCAAACCACTCAATCTGATTGAGGACCTGTCTATGGACACTTAAAACCAATATTCAGTAGACCTGACAGCCTTTTAAGAGGACAACCAGTACTTTTATGGCACGTTTATAAAACCCATAGACGGCGTCCCCTACGTAAGAACAACCCGACTAACAGACACCCATAGTTTACAGACGACCCCTCGGCCCACTGTGACCTCGGTGAACTCTCTGATGCTTTACACCGTCCCAGACGCAGTGCTCAGCTGTAAGATATCTGTATGAAGCTTTAGGATTATTTGGCCATAATCATTTCTTCCAATGTACATGCAACAGAAAAGTTTAATCCAATTGCAGCTGTAGAAGAACTTCCGAGAACTTCCATTATAAATATACAGTTTCGAATTAAATACAAATTCACTTCAGAACAAACCTCCGACCTACTTGTAGTAGCCCGGTGGACTGCCTGTAGATAAGCTTTTCCAGTTCCGTCTGTCCGGCCTTTATTACTAATTAGACCCAGCTTGCCATTGTTTCCTTTCAATAATGATTTGTTACTATTGGTTATTGTACCTGTTATGAGGATGTTCTACTGATCTGTTATGACTATATGTATAAGTAAGTCTTGCTACTAATCTTTATTTTTTTTTGGTTTTGTTACCAATAATAGTAAAGTTTTTAAACTAATACTCTTTAGTGTACTGTCTGTTAGTAAAATAAAAATCAAAACAAGAGGTCTTCATACTGTACAAAAGATTGGTGTCATTGTGTTGTAACCACGAACAACTTATACAACGGGGGCAGAGAATACTAAGATACCATCTATGTGATGTTCTCTCCACAAAATCGAAGCAAACAAAGGCTTTTGTATGATTAGTAAATTTCCCAAGAGTCACAATCAAATTATATTGCGGAAGAAACATTTTTTCCACGAGGTCTTCTCGGCACTTGGCCCACATTATTAGTGAGGCAACTGCAACGTATCATGTCATAGTGCACAACCCAGGTCTTAATAAATCTAGTGGCTCCCCCAGAGCGCGAAACCACCGCTTAATACTGAGTGAGTTGTGGTGTACCCCTCAATTTAATGGGCATGCCCTTTTAGTCACATATGGTTCCCGAGCATATATGGCAGTGGACATAGACTGTGGAAGATTGCTCACTAAAAACATTTGCAAGCAGTTTTTTAAACCACACTAGTTATGTGCAACATAACGCCTAAAAATGCGAATGCATTAGTAAATGTTAGCATTCTAGTTTCTTTTGTTTAATCAATCTGTGCCCACATTTATACGTAATTTGACCCAGTTTTAGAGAGATGTATTGTCCCTATGATACTATTTTTTCCCTGTCGAATGTATTTTTTCTCATCTAAAATCATATATATTCCGCATGAAGTCTATTTTTTGCCAGTTTGAGACTTATTTGCACCCGACTAAACTAAACAATAAACTTAAAAGAGTAAATTAAGAACAGCAATGGCAGATACTCCGCATGTCATCTAAGTCTGACTGATTGATTGCCACTTCCAGGTGGTGATTGTGGGTTGCCCGACCCTTATGGAAGTCCTCACTTTACATTAAACTAGAACTGGTTGATTTTGGGTTTTAATGTACAATTTTATGTTATGCACAGCAAGGTTTCTGCCTCATGTCCTCTCGTATGCGGTTGTATAATAGCCTCAAATAGAGCAGTGTGGAAGCACCCGCAGGATCACTTAGCATCAAAGGGCAGTCATATTTGTTCAAATGTATGATCTACATAAGTTTGAATACATTTTATATACGAATAAACATTAACATAACCCATTGTTCCCCAACCCCAGACCCAGGAATGCCGTGTAAAAACCTCTTTGAAAAAAAAAAAACAACTCATGTCCCTTGATCCTCGCGCGTCTTCTTCTTCTCTTCCTTACTTTCTTTCCTCCCCACGGTTAAATGGGCTGCTCTATTTTGCGGTGCACTATGAATTCATCCATTGCGTCCTCTCCTGACAACAACTCGTCATCACTATGCGGAGGGAGAAGAAGGTTATGAGGAAGCTGCTGGTCAGGGGATGAGGAGGTGATATTGTAGTTCTTTGAAGTTTGTATTGTAACGGGTACATGGAAGGAGAGAGAGGGGCAGCTAATGAAAGGGGACCTGGAGAAGGGATCTGGCATGAAGGGGACATATAGATTGGTAGTGAAGTGCTTCTTCTAGAAATATAAGTTAGGGCACACAAGGAGTTATGGTGGGGCATCAACATACATTTCTGTGTATAAAACGTATGATAGCCAAGCGCATGCCCCGCACAACTAGTCCCGGAGAAAATTTGTTTTACGGAGCTAGTGTCTTTAGGCAAACGGTGTGGGGACCACTGCTTAGAACCATCGAAGTCGCTATCATAAACCTGTTTGATACAAAGTGAATCAAGTTCAGGACAGCCGCTTTGTCTTTGATGAGAGGAATAATACATCACACTACACTCCTTACATATAATACCTACATATAAATCACAGAGAATTAGCTCACCAGAGCAAGTATGGGGGGAGTTGCCTCATGGAGAAGCCATCATGTAAAGAACCCTTATATTGCTTTAAGCAACTGTTTCTTCGTCCGAATTGTCAAGGCGTCACTCGAAATTTTAAAGGAATAAAGCTGTGAAGACCCAGATACAGTTTTCAATTTGTTAATATGCGTAGAACCCAAGTCAGATTGAAACTGGACCAATTTTTGATACCTACGCCTCGGATACGTCATGGAGAATTTCCCTGTGTTGATATCTTTTGACACCACAAAATATTTACAAATCTGAGCACAAGTAATGTATTCAAATGCCTTCTCTGGTCTTAATGGTTTTTAATCAGTACTTTCTGAGGCTTGACTCTTTATTGTCTAAATTGGCGCATGCAATAGGCTTTGGCCGGTGAGGTCCTGTGCGATTCTTTCTCTTTCGCCACGTCCGGACGGACTTAGGACATAAATGCAGCGTGCAACTTTTCAATTTGCCTGTCCTGTCTTCGGGCCGGCCCATCCTTTCCCTCCCCTTCACGCCTCCCCCCCCTGGCATTAAGGTGACTGATTGGGGAAAATATCCTTACAGGACAAGCTACCATTTGCGATTTAGGGCCTCTAATGGCACTATGTGGTGCAGAAGCCCCGATAAATATGACAGTACATAAATATTATTATAAGATAACATACTTCACACTTTTTTTATATTTTTTTGATTCAGTTTACTTTTTCATATTATTTTTTATAGTTACAAAGATATCACATTTAACAGGATACATTTATATAAAATACAAAGCCTGTATGAATAATTTTTACACCCCAAAATAAGGATAGAATTGGAGAAAATGGGGTATACGTAAATGTCTAAAGATGATTAGTGTGTAATGTCGCCTGCTATGACTACTTTTACAATCTAGTTAAATACAATTGCATAAATCGCATTGTTGATGAGGCACCATACCACAACGTTCGGGTCGTTGGCTAGGTGCAGCTCACTCCTCGTTGATGGCTTGCAACCGAATCATGAGTGTTTTACTAGTTTAAAGCAACTGGAAAAGTTCACGACATTAGGGGAAGATCGACATCCCCAGTGATTCATCATGTAGATGACCCTCCCCAAACAAAATGGGCTATCCGCAGGCCATTTCTTTGGCCCCTGACGAACCAACGTTAACAGTGGCTTTCAATAGTCTACAACAACCCCAATCTGTGCCAGCAAAACGACTGCATGTGTTACAGTGGGTCTAGGTTGGTACCTAGATCCTATTTGTAATTCTAACATTTCACTGTCTGGTTGTTGGCATAGAGGTAGTAATTCATTTTATACGGTAATCAGTAAGGTCCAGACCATATCACTATTGAAGTACAAGAGCGATACAGAGGTGATACTGTTCAACGGTTTGAGGAACCTGAAAACATTTGAGTAATATACTCAGCCCTTACCAGATAGGATGAGCCTTAACGAGGGTTGTCCTAAAGGCCATAAAAAACCCTGATATGCCAGGATTGGGCTTGCTTAACACATCACATGTACTTCCTACTTCCATGGTTCAAACCCCCCCTCCCCCCGATTCCCGCACCCAGGCCGTCCCAGCCTCTCCGGATCCTATGATCCCTATTTACATTTAAGAGCACGGAAGCTTGATTCATTCAGATTCCAGATGGCTTACGGTGGCGCCATCCCAACCAGTCCCTGTCCGAGTGCGTTCGCCTTACTGACACAGCGTCTTTGCCACTTTAACAAACAGAGTATGGTCAAGAGGACCGTGGGAATAAATACATGTTATTAGTTTAAGCAGCCTCATCCGGCCAGATCAAGGTTTTTTAGGTCTCAGACAACCCCTTTAATAAACAAGTATAGTAAGATGTGGGCATTTTTGTCAAGCCTCGTTGGAAGCACACTTGACAAGGATATACTAGTGTTTTGGGTATTATATTATAACGAATCATTACATATGATGGAACTCATGCTGCAAGAATAAGCAACAAAACATGTTGAAAAATTTCACATTAATCCATTGATGACCATGAACCCATAGCGTATCAGTTTTTCTGCATCTTGCTACTTACGGCAACACAAATATATTAACACATAATATGAGACAAGTGAATCACAGAAAGGTAACAGGTCGCCATTGGAATGAAAGTACTCCAATAACCACAAGTCCTTGTAACTGCAAAATAAAAAATATTAAACGTCCATATAAGAGAAAGCACTTGTTTCACTGGCATGACATGGACGTTTTACGAACGTCTCGGCTTCTAAATGGTCGGGTTTAATATATGCAGTTTGCTTAAGTGTCTTCGTAAGAGTAATAATATTAAGCAGGAACTGAAAAATAAAGACACAAAGACGAAAACAAATGTGGGTCGATGACAGTAAAGATTTTCTGATTTCTGTGGTAGCTGCCTGTTTGATTTACAAATGGTTTTCGTGTTACCGATATGCAGCAGGAATACTTATAGACTGAGGAAAAGAATGGGGAGGAAGAGGATCCATGGGAGGTCCCTTGGGTGAACATTACTTGGATTGATCGTAGACGTTGTGGTTGAGTGTTCACATCTTGCACGCAGTAAGTAAATGTGCGATAATGTGGAAAGAGCAGCGTCAGATATTAGAGAAGATATACAAATGTTAGTATAAAATCTTATATTCACCTCACAAGCATTCATTGGGAACTCAAGAATCCAGGCTTACATGACGAAAATCTGTGAGCCGGTTACAAAGACGATTCCCATGATATGAGCTGATCACTATTCCAACCTCTCTTGTTCTTCCTGTAGCCAAGATCTAGCACACTAGATATGAACATTAACTCGGGGAATGTTATCAATAAGAACAATAAGTGTACCACTAAGACACTGATATTAGAAACTGTTTTTCATCTGTTATAGATATAACTTACTAGAAGCAAATATAGTAGCTCATTGACCACATTTCTTGAAGAATGCTTCAAGCCCTGTCCAAAGATTGGCACTTATTATGTTGACCTTTGGAAAGATCAAACATGTTGGATAAGAAATTGCAATATTTTTCCATTGTTGGTATTTGATTGGAATTTGATGCTTGAATTTACCCGTCCGTGTCCAGTCCCGCTCACAGTTTACAGAAAGATCGAAGGCCAAATACTAAACTTTGTGCTTATGAATATGTATCCATCTACAATCATTGTTAAATGCCTTACATGTTCTACAGTGTGAATATGACATGTAGTTGTTTGTTGTCTTGTATGCACAAACCAAACTACTGCTAAATTTCACTATAATTTGTCTAATATCAACTCGGTTAAAGTGTTCCCTGTGCATATGAGGCTACCCAAGCCTACACCTTGAATTAACTTGAGAGAACGCTGACATCATGACAGTCCTCTTCCGATCTGTTAATGCAAAAATATTGTGAAAACTCGATGTGAATATCTGACATACCTGATGACACTAACACTTCAAACACAGATATTTTACATAATTTTCATAATTTGTAACATTGGAAAAAGCAGGTCATCATGTCATCAGTACACCAAGGAAGGGCAAGGATTGATGAGGAAATTTAGCCATTAAGGAAGCAATTCTATATAGCAGAATGTAATATAGTAGAGTAAGAACACCCGACCCGACCTATTTGAAGATCTCTCCGGCGTCCCTACTGTGTCATCGTCCTTGGGAGGTAGGCCAGACAATTGACAGTCTCATGAGTAAAAAATCCCTGTCACCTCCAGTTATTACAACCTTGGTTTCTCTAGACGGAGACATGCCCCCTGTGGTATATTATACATCCTACCCTATTATATCCCTAGAGGTCAGACCACTTGTGATATACATGACAAGATCCTGCTGCTTTTTTAGCGAACAGCTGATTATTTAAAATCAATGATCTACTGTCCCCCCCGGTCCTTCTCAACATAGAGACTCTCCAAGATTTTACTCCCCAAGGACATATGTAGCCTTGTATTATTAGCCCCCCAGGTCATAACCTTAAATTGTATCCACTTGAACCTCATTTGCAAGTGACAACGAAAATTACTCAGTTTTGTTCCAAGTCACCCTGCGCCTATGAACCCACCATAGTAGCGAATTTACACTAGCACAGCTTGGTTCATCTGGCAAAAAATAACCAGCTTGGCTTTATCCCTACCTCTCACGCTCTATACATAATAATAAGAATAGTAGTGGGCAAGCACCCGAAAACCCCGTAGTACACCACTCATAACTAGTGACCTTCCGAGTAGCCCTAATTAGATACCCCCATGTGTCGATGGACAGTTGTCAAATACACAAGTCCATAAACAATATCCACAGCAGCTCCGTCCATCCAGGGCTCTTGCTCACCTCTTCATAGAAGCAGATCAGTTAGTCCTGACAACTTGTCATCCTAGTAGACCCATGCTGGGGCTGTCCTTATATACCTGTGATTGTCACCTACCTCCACATACTCCATTGTTGGATCACCATATTCCACAAAAGGTAATGAGGCACCAGAATCTCCAACTAAGGAATTTGCCCCATATATTTTCACATGAATCAAACTATGTTTACAGACACAATTAATATACTTACAGAGCACAAAACGCATGATGAACAATAGGAGTGGGGCCTCGCTCAAAGATCTAACAACTACTGAGGTGAGGGGGTGACACAAGAGCTGTACAGTCATTAGGATGAGGGGGGGGGGCACAAGAGCTACATCTATGAGGATGAGGGGAGACACAAACTTTCTTACAGTCTTGAATGATAGGGGGGGAGACATCAAAGATCTTACATCGAGATGAGGAGTGTGACCACATAGGAGCTTACAGTTCTCTATGAGGAGAATGGGTGACACAAAGCGTACGGGTCTATCGATGACAGATGAGGGGGTACACAAGAGCTTACCTCAGTCTATGAGATTGTGGTGGTGACACAAGAGCTTACGCTATGATGGATAGGGGGTGACCACAAGAGCTTCACAGTCGTATGGAGAAGGGGTGACCAAACTTAACAGTCTATGGGAGAGGTGGGTGACCAAAGGCTACAGTCTGGAGTGATGAGGGGACACAAGACGTTTACAGTTCATGAGTTTGAATTGGTGAGTAAAAGGCGAAATGGTCCCATAAGAAATTTCAGACCAGGTCATGTGATTTTACAAGGTCTCCGGTGTTATAGTTGGTGGCAGCTGCAATCTCGTCCCTGGACCAGTAAGGGTTAAGGGCTCGTTACCTTAGAGTTTGCTCTCTTTCACCTGGTAAACTGTGCATTAAGATCGGCGTCCACCATCTTCCCTTGCTGGTCAAAGAAGTGCTCAAGCGCAGCTCTCAGTGCGATTCTGCGTCAGTCTTTCCCTCCCTCCTGGTTTCTTAATAGTATGCCACACTCCCCACTTTCTTGTACTTGTTCTTTGGTTGATGCTGTTACTGTATTTCCTATCTAGCTGTAACTGGGATTGTTGGCCTCCCCCTTTGTAATAGTTTTCTGTTGTGTTACTGTTCACATTCACCTTAGGAGACGTGACATTGCTCAGTAGTTGCCACCGTTTACAGTGAACAAATTAGTAGTGCAGGTGACAGTTTAAAGGAGGGGGGTCTTATTAGGTTCACTGTCCTTGTGTGTGACTTGCCATTAAACTGTCCTTTAAGTCAACATGACGCAACCTTAGGGCACGTAACATGAAGAATCTAAAAGACCATAACGCGGTTCTTCAAATTGTGTTGAAGACCAAACGGAAGTAAACACAAGGACACATCTGGAGGAGATATCTTCAGACTGTTTTTTGATGTCGCAGGATAAATGTAAACGCTCTATAACCACAATAAATGTTAGACACAAACCGTTAGCTTGTACATTGGCGTCACTGCTGTGAATTGCAATATGTAAGATCATATAATAAGCGAACTCATTCACTGTTCGACAGTAGCAGGCAATACCTGAAAAGATTGCTGCTGGTTTGAGGCAGAGTGTTGACACAAACCGTAAAACTGGGTCAACTTGAAAATCGAGAAATTAGTGGTATACAATACCAGCACAGATATATATTTCATATAATTAGGTTACTCATATAAAGTATGCAGATGGGGATTGTATACAGCATCTGGAACAGAAAGGTGAGAGACAGAGACAGTGGCCTGGATTGTGAACCCCACCCCTCACATTTGTCCCAGCACTATTTCCTTCCAATTGCTTTCCTACCGTCAGAGGGGACAACTTTACTGTAGCCACGTTTCAAAACATGGAGATGAATCTAGAGCAAAAAACAACATAGCGGAATGTCACCATAGAGGTGTCAGACCCCAAAAGTCAGAATGCAGTACAAACTCACAAGGGCAAGGTTTTGACTGATACGAACCAAAGGTCAAATACAGAATGATGAAGAATACAGGGTTGCCAAGAGCTTACTAGTACTCAAGAACCGAGGGCAGGCCAGACCTTTATAGGAGCACTTGCTGATGGGACGGAGATTCTGGTTAGTAACATGCGTTAACTATTGATAACCCAGAGCCCAGCTGTAGCGAGACTGATGGATGGGTGGCACATCATCAAGGTTTAAGTGAAAAGAAACAATGTTGTTCACATAACCGAATAGGACAATGAACAGCAACTAACTTCGTTCCATCCTCACCATACCCCCTTACAGACTGAGAATGGCATAGGCACAACAGATTAACAAGGATACAATAAGCAGAAAATTAAATTAGTGTATTTTACCATTTCTCGAAGATTATATAATATATATCACTAATTAAGAATTTAAGAGGACTTGCCCTGTTATAAGTATAAGACAAGACTATCCTACAACAACACAGTCATGACGTGGAAATAGAAAGTTAATAAAGATTTCTTTAAAATGCAATTGCATCATATCTACATGGGCCTTACTTTTCCTCTGTGTTGAAATAACCCATTGTCTCTCGTTCTATGGGCCCACGCTCCAATCACAAATAACAAATCTGTACATCTTTTTTTCCGTAACTTGCTTGCGGGTATAATGGTCTTACCCAACAAATAATGACCAATGCCATACAATGGTAACATAAACCCATATTATAATGAAAGCCAGATAATTAGTGAGCTATGTAAGGTTAATTTAGAATTAAAGCGGGTACAAGAGATCACTGTTTTTATGGCAGAAATTGTGAGGCCCACTATCTGAGTTCTAAATTCCATAGTGTTTAGCTTCATATCTGTTCAATGTGTTTTTTTAGAAAAAAATAATTTTTACAAGTTAAGTCAAAATCAACTAAGAACACAAAAAAGAAGATATTAAATTACATAAAACAGTTCAAAGAATGTTGTTCTAACATCATGGAGCTCGGTTGATTTTTGAAAAAATGGTGTCAACCCCAGGGCACCTGCTATCACTGAAAGACACAGTGGCAAATATAAGATAACAATGGATCCATGGGAAGACATGGGGAACTAGCGTTGGATTAGATGTAACTTTGTGGTTGATGTTCACGATATTCAGGCTGTAACTTTGTGGTTGTAGTTACTACTTCAGGCACGAAGTGAATGTGAGCCATGTTGAAAGAGCAAAGTGCGAATATTAAGAAAGAGACACGTGGCAGATTTAGCTTACCCGGCCCTCTTCGCTATCCAGCTGCGTTCTCTGCACAGGATCGGTCCGGCGGGATTTATGAGAGTAGTTCCTCCGCCGTCCCACCAGGTGGCGCTGCTGGCGCTGTCAAGCATCTCACCGGCCGGAATGCACCCGCTGACCAGGTGAAGTAAGCGCTCCCAAGCAACCACTTTTCGGTTTTTAAAATGCGGCGGTTTTTTCCGATACGCCGGGTGTTTCGTCGCCACGCCCCACCGTTTTCCGTCTCGCGCATGCCGCTCCCGATGTCGCAACAATCCGATCGCGTGCGCCACGATTCCCCCTTGGCATTCAGGTACAATCGGCGCAAATCGGAACTTTCGTTTAACACCTTCGGGAAACAATACGGCGGGCCCTAGTAAATGCCCACTATATTAAGAAGAGTTGAAACTCTGAAGTCCAGAAATTCTCTGCAAAACATGAAATTCACGCTTGCATAAGGGATTCGGTGAGAAGGTTGAATAGACTCACCCAGAGATGAGCGATCACTGCTATCCGTTTCTTGGTTCTTTTGCCATTCCACAATATCAAACATTATGAACATTGTATGCAGGCAAAGTTATCAAAGAGAAATGGAAATCTACAATTAATATCCAATATAAACAAAAAATGTCATATTTGTTTCCAGTAGATTATGTAAGAGAAAATTGAGCAGCTCTGAGACCACTTCCCGTTTCCCTGCTAACACGACAGTCCGAGACAATAGAACACTCTAAAAATGGAAAAATCTATTGACATGACTGGTTTTGTGTATAGGAGGCAAATATTTTTCAGGGAATCGCTGTGAAACAGAATATAATATTTAATTAGGCAATAATGACTGGCAGATACTCCCTATAGAGAAGGGTAAGTAAACTCGTCCGAGTATACTGCTCGGCTCGAGTATTAGCATACTCGTGACCGCTTGTTTACTCGGACGAGTATTTCCCCGCTCGCGAGCGAGCATAAATGAAGTGAAACACAGTGTTTAATAAAATAATATATATACAGAGTGTTTCCTGATATTTGTGCTTGTAAGAATACATGAAAGAAACAATAGCTTCACACTGCAGAGGTGCGAACATTCTTAACCTAGTCGTGGAGACACGTCCGCACACCGCAAAGTGAAGAATAGTGTTATTTCATGTGTTTCTTAATAAGCAAAACACAGAACATCTGTTTTCTGTTGTTTTTACTGTTCCTGTTTTAGCAAAAAATGCTTGGTTCCAATTGACTTCAATGGGCTCGTTATTCAAGACGAGCACTCGAGCATCTGGAAAAGTGTGTCCGAATAACGATGCAACCCGATCATTTTAAGCGCTCGCTCATATCTACTCCCGATCCATATTTAAGGAGAAGAAGACCTTCCAATCATATGCACATGGAATTTTATTCTTACCTCCACGAGCCAGTGTTGTTCTCTCCCACTTCCCCTTTACTAGGGGTCCTGAATTTCAGATTCTGGGCACGATTTTACTTACCTGTACCCTTTCCCCGAACTGCGTTGTCCGTCCGGAATACACACTGCCGCGGATTTCATGAAGATCGTCGCGTCCTAGTTCCTGCATCTGTCGCTTCACTTCCGAGGTCCACTCGGTTCACCTTCTTCTTTCTTCCCGATGCTTGTAAGTGTTGTGTCTTGCAACACCATTTGAATGTTAATTCCCGTGCTTAATCTGAATCTGTCGGATTGTCCGCGGCCCTGCCCCATTTGTGTTGCGTGCAAGCCGCCACCTGATGCGCCAAATTCAATCGCGTGCGACACAATCCCCGGCGCGATGCGGCGCGGATGGAAATCGTCGAATATCCGAGTCAGGTGTCGGCTGCATGACCCTTATAAATTAGCCCCACAGTGCCTCAGTTTTTCTGAAGTCTTTCACTAATCATAGATAGCATCAAGGTCTTGAGTTTCTTTTGCTTCTTATTAAAGCAATCTGCACCTAGGATGGTTAAATACTTCTTCATTCATAGCCACTCGTGATAGAACCTTGCAAAGAAATCCCTGCAAATCCCGCAGATCAGACAATCATCTATCCCTCTCATATAGAGCACGAGAGTGTTTTTCACTTACGCTTCTTCACGCTGAGCAGATATCTAGCAAAAGGCCAATTTTTGAGGAGAGAAGATAAAGAGAATAGCTTAGATAAGTTCAAATGGTTTTTTTGGCCTGAAGTCTTAATATCACTGAAAAATTCTAGAATGGTAAAGGTTTCCTACTAATAATTCTTCTAAAAATCTCTGGATAAGAAGGTTTTCTAAAAAAAAAACTTCTCCTCTAGATGAGCTTTTTGGAGCCATCCTAAAGAAATTGCAGAAAAACTAGCACAAGATTGTAGATAATTTCTAATACAGATACCATTGCTTGTATATCTTCCAATGAGTCTTTACTAGAGATGACGAGCACTAAAAATGCTCGGGTACTCGTTATTCGAGACAACTTTTTTCTAATCTCGAGTGCTCTTCTCGAATCAACGAGCCCCATTGAGTCATGGGAGACTCGAGCATTTTTTCAAGGGGACCAAGCCTGCACAGGGACGTTTGGCCAACACCTGGGAACCTCAGAAACGGATGGAACACCACGAAATGGCAGGAAACAGCAGGGGCAGCAGCATGGATGCTCTGAGGCTGCTTAATCGCACCATTATGCCAAAATTATGGGCAACATCATGGCCATGCAGAGTGACCGAATGAGGCTAGATAGCATCTAAACATGCAATAATTGACCCTGACCACTATAGGGGAGACGGCATGCGAGGCAGCGGCAGCAGTGGCAGCTAGAGAGTGGCATGGCGACATCCCCAAATTGGACTCAGGCTTCAAACCAATGGTGGCAGAGAGGACCAAAGGAGTTGAGCAAGAAGCGCTGAAATGATATCCTCTGTGACAAAAGGTTTCACGTATATCCACCCTGCTGTGTAATCCACAAAATATACTGGCAAACTTTTATCATCGCTTCTTGCTCACCTCCTTTGGTTCCTCTCTGCCACCCATTGGTTTGAAGCCTGAGTCCATTTAGGGTATGTTGCCATGACACTCTCTAGCCTGCCGCTGCTGCCGCTGCCGCTGCCTCTGCATGCCGTCCCCTATAGTGTCAGGGTCAATTGTGAACACATATCAACATCAAACACGAAGTGGGACAATTTATTAGGGGATATTTGTTGGAATTAGGCAGCGCTGGACTTATTTTTTTTACGTTTATTTCTTTTTAGAATCACAGTAATTGCCCAAAGCAGTGATGTTGCTTGAGGGGTAAAAGGGCTAGTCTAGAGAAAAATTAGTCTAGGAGAACCCAAGCTTATTTAGGCTCAAATAGAGTTATATTTACTTTTTTTGTGGTTTGCTTGTGGCTGGCTTGCTGCACATAGTAGTGCCAGCTAGTAGATTGTGAGTAATTTGCAGGGAGACTTGCGATCACCGTTGGTTAGATTTAGTGACACGCAATCCACCTCAAACACCGAAGTGGGACAATTATAAGCGGGTTGATTTGAAGAGTGCAAGAGTCTTGCGATTTTATTTTTTTTTTCGTTATTTCTTTTTAGAACTCAAAAGTCATCAGGGAACAGCAAAAAAAAATCCAGTTGTGTGCTGTGCGGCAGTGTAGGTTAGAAACTAGCTATAGCAATAGTATAGCAAGTTCGTTTGTTAAAAAAAAAAAAATTTAAGTTAACTTTAATTTGGAAAATGTTAACCCGAGGGGGCCGGGCGGAGAGGACGATGGGCAACACTGGATGGAGACAATGGGCCTGACCAAGCTAAGCGTGCAAGGGCGGTTCAGGGCGCGTGGTGTGGGACTGGTGAGACAAAACCATGACTGCGATGAGGGAGCAGGGGAACCGCCAGCAGGGCTAATCCTAGGTTCATATGTATCAAGTTAATGGGAACTCATGATTAGAGCACTGTGGAGGCCCCAGAACAGTGCAGCCGAAGAGGTGATGACGTGGAAATGCGGACAATGCTTCGCCATTGGTCCACCAGTCAGTCTTCCCACGCAGTCCACCCCACACGAAATCAGCACTCTCCAGCTCCTCCACTCCAGCCTCTTCCCCCCAGTATGCACCCCTCCCAGCAAAATTTGGCATTTTGAACCGGCCCCTATTGGAGGAACGGTTTATGGGACCCTTCCCAACAGTTCACAAACCACTTGTCCGGTGTGCACTGACGCGTATTTTCGATGCAACAGTTCGGGTCTGTCAGCGAGAGTGGCCTGATGGGGGAGGTGAGGAAGTAGACATGAAGCGGCTGTGGGCTGAAACGAGTGGAGAAGCTGTGTAAAGGTTGGAGACGATTGAGAGACAGCGGTTGGTCAGAACCCAGGGGGAAAGTTGGTGTCAGGGACTAGGAGGTAGAGGGGGAGGAGTGGAAGGAGATCGGAGGATAGCTGAGGGTGACAGACCCAAGCGGGGTTGATTAGGTCGGAGGGGAAACCACAGTGCTCTGAGGACGGAAGGCGGAGTCCTACGCAGAAATGATGATAAGTTGAAAAGGCAGTGGTGGGGCACGCGGAGGGCAAGGCCAGACGCTGGGTGCATCAGCGCAAATTTTTCCCGTAGTAAGCTCCAGTGGCGAGGCTAGATTTTTCAGAAGTCTGGAGGTTCTTTAAAGAAACACCGGGATGACGGACGGACTGTGTGTGCAACCCTTTGCCAAACCAGGATCAGCGGGGTTTCCACCACTACTAGCTTAAGCTCCACAGTAATGCGCAGGAAATGTTTAATGATTTTTACATACCTTCATCAATGGCATCAAGCTAGTTCACCTACCGTCCGGAGCACACCCTGCTCCTTCCCCTGTGTCATCTGTAGTCAGCCCCCTGCCCAGACCACCGGCCCCAAACAACATCCCATCGGCGAAACCCATCTTCGCTCACACGACTCCTCCACAGCTATCACCAGGTTAAAGCCTTCCATGAGCGGAGCGCAAAAGGAGTAAGCATAGTTGCAAACCCACCACGACGCCAACAAGCCCTAAACATACCACATGCTCCAACGCTAGCCTGAGAGATGCCCGTCTACGATCCCCTAGAGGAGTGGTATACGGAGACATGAGGCACTTATCGAAAAGCCTCCATGGCCGGCGGACGACAAACTCGGGTATTGCGTAACAGTCGCCAATACTTTTCCCAGATGATTGGTTGTACCGTCCAGCCGGCACCAGCACGTGTCAGGCAAATCATCCCGTGCCCTGACCAACGCACGTTTTCTGCCCAGGTCCACCTGACCAAGGACACGTGGACGAGTTGCTGGCCGGGCAGGGCCACTAGATAATCGACTTGAAGCACTTGGGTTAACTTGGAGGAGGCTGGACCAAGCCTGATCCTGGGCTGGTAATAGTACTGCCGACGCCGAGGATTGCGAGCCTACCATCGGCGGGGCCAGGCTACAAAGGCCAATATAGCTACTCCACTCCCACCCCTCTTCCACGCTCCCGCTCCGAATGAACATCCGTGGGAATGGACGCCTCAGTCGGTAGCTCAGGCCAAGCAGCAGTTGCCGTCGCTAAAGCAACAGGCGGCGGTTGCTCAAAACTGCTGGCCTAGGCGATAAAAAAGGCCACACCGCCCAAGAAGCTATTACAGGGCATAACGCGCAGACTGATCTGAGGCTGACACCGCGTGAACCTGAAGACCAGGACATGGTTGTGTGTGACAACGCCGTACTGGCGGCTCGCCTCTTACCTGCCAGACTACAGGTGGTCGAGGCCATTTAATATCATAGAAGAGGCCCATCAGAAGACAACAACACACCGAGCGATTGCCGACGGCGAAGTGACCAATCTCAAAGGCGTCAACAAGCACTAGGACTCAGCGCAATTGTCAAAGCCCCTAGACGACCTCCGGGCGTGAGGAGGAACAGAATGCCTCCCGCACTACGTCAGCCACCCTATTGCCGTGCCCACGTGGCACAAGGAACTCGAGCACCTTGAAAGCACAAAGGCAGGATGGTTGGCCGGAACCATACGTGCCGAAACCATGCTCGGAACGGCCATGACCCAACGCTACAGGATCACCGCCGAAACACAGACGACGCCTCGATCTAGGCCAGTATTGTCTGGACGTTAAAATGCAATAGTCAAGCATAGTCTCGAGACTTCGCTGCTACGAGACAATTAACCCACAAATCAGCGTCCTAGGACCCTAGTTAGGGCGAGATCGAGAAGGCCGGCGCATCCTCTCGCCCTCTAAGATCCCCCCCCAGGATAGTCTCGCCAGACCCGTGCATAGACCAGCTTGGCAGTGAAGGGCAGAACTAGTACAGCAAGCGGCGCCAAAATGAGGCCGAGATTCTGCCCGAAAGACCTTAACAGACCAGACTGTTTTGGCAACGTGACACAAGTGGGAATTCAACACTAACCAGTGTATCCAGAGTTACCAGCAAGCAGGGAAGCGATTGTGACTCCAGATGTCAACTTACCACCAGAACATGGTAGTAAGGTCAGTCAAGCTTCCTCTCAAGTCTACAATGGGAGAGGGACTGGATTGTTGATATTCTGCAGTGATGAGTAACTTGAGGAGTCAACACAGATGGTCAGTGGCCGATGAGCATAATAGCAGCGTTCGCTTGTGTGTGTTTTTGAAAAAACTCTGGTCAGCATGAGTCCGGAAGCTTTGCGCTCGTCACAAGAGAGGGGAGGGAAGAAGA
The DNA here is from genome assembly GCA_019512145.1 of Engystomops pustulosus. Taxonomy (NCBI): domain Eukaryota; kingdom Metazoa; phylum Chordata; class Amphibia; order Anura; family Leptodactylidae; genus Engystomops; species Engystomops pustulosus. Next base: position 24,258 of record WNYA01000810.1, read on the forward strand.
TTCCCTTGTTGATAGAAACAAGCAAACCTCGCGTCTGTTCTCAGGATACGGAGGAGGGGAGGAGGATGCGGAGGAAAAGGAGGGAGAATGTTGGCGAGACAAAAGAGGGGACCATTTGTTCAGTACCCTTCACTGTTCAGCGTTATGGGGAGAAGAAGAGGAGTTGGAGGAGTTTGGAGGAGGAGGGAAATGGGGAGAAGAATAAGGCCAGTGAGGGGAGTTGATTCATTGGCGTGGTACTCTGGCGCATATGGAGATTTCATGATAGGCTGCCTATACCATGTGAACCTCGCGTTCAAAGAATTTATTCACAGGAACCGATTATCCGGGTATTACACTTCGATACTCTGGCGACGGAACAAGCAAAATACTTTCCCACTCTACATCCATGGAGGACAGAGGAAGGAAAAGATGGTGTGGAAGAATGCGATGAATACCAGCAGGCCCTGGTGCACCAAGCTGAAACATTATTCATTTGACAGCGCACGCGGCAGGTGCGTGAGTTATGACGGGACAAGTTGCGAGGGAAGAGAGGCGAGCAGGAGCTTGTCAGCCCTGGCAGGGGTTAAGCTTTACAAGGCACTTTGCCCAGTGTTATGTCAACTCAGCAAACACAATGTCCCTGTCCCACCGTCTCGGCAAGCAGTAGGGATGATCGTTACAGAAAGGAGGGAGGGGAGTCAGTAGCTGACCAATTAATGATCACACAGCTCCCAACTATGGGTTTCAAAGCTGGACATGTTTTTGTTGGCACGAACTGGGCTGGGCTCCTTGGAGGTTCTTGCTGCCACTGACCGCTGCGGGTCGAAGTGGTGGTTTAGTGCAGATGGTTGGCATCATCACCGCGATAAGCGTACACGCCGTCGAGACTGACAGCGCTCGCTGACAGGTGACGACTATCCAAGATGAATAAAGCTGGATTACTAATGATTTCCATTTCCCAGGGAGGAAGCTCACCTGACTAAATTTATCCACTCCCTCCCATCCATTTTCCTACTCCTCCTTTGTACACCAAAGCAGAGGAAAGAGAGAACTGTATTTTTTGCCGGGACAACTGGCCTTAGCTATAGTAACTCTATGTATTTAATTTTGTGGAGGGCCACCTACCCGGGTCCTCTGTTTTAAACAATTTTTGGTGAGGCCAAGTACAGGCACTCATCTATTTAATTTTTCTGAGGACCACTACTGTTCCTCTGGTTTGAAACTTTTTTGGACTGCCACATTAACAGGCACTCAATTTTTTTAATTTTTAGGGAGGACCACCCTGCTCATCTGTTGAAACTTTTTGGACGGCACATACGGCACTATCAAATAAATTGTTCCATAGCAGCCTCCACATCGTATTCTTTAGCTGCCTCAACACGTTGTCTCCATGTGCTACCTCCACATGTGTCATCGCCCAAGCTGCCTACAAAAGGTGTCATATAGCTGCCTCCAGACAGTGGGTCCCCTTATAAAAACGAGCGTGTCAGGCAGAATTTTGGGGTGTTTTCTGGCTTCCAAATCAAATTCCCACCCATGCGTGTAATCCACAACATATACTGGCAAAACTTTTATCATTTACCAATATTTTCAGCGCTTCGGCATTGTTTACATTCCCTCATCGCATAACCCAAACTTATAAGAACACTACTAAACTTGATCTATACAAAAGGTTCTTAGAGGTGCTGTTTGGGGAGGAGCCGAGAGACAGGGGCTTGGATTGGCGAAAGCTCGTCTGGCAGCGGAGCGCCAGCTCCATCCCCAAGAGATCAACTAACCATAGTGTTAACTGCAGCACCTTTAATCTACTACTAGTTACTGCCTCCATACATGGTCCCCTTATCAAACGTGCGTTCAGAGGAATTTTGGGTTGGTTTCATGGCTTTCACATCAAACTTGTAACTATCGCCACCCTGCTGTGTAATCCACAAAATATACTGGCAAAACTTTAACATTACCAATATTATTTCAGCGCTTCTTGCGCATCTGTTTACATTCCCCTCACCCGCCATAACCCAAACTTATAAGAACAATACACACTTGATCTTATACAAAAGGTTCTTAGAGGTGCTGTTTGGGAGGAGCACGCGAGACAGGGGCTTGGATGGCGAAGCTCGCCTGGCAGCGGAGCGCCAGCTCATCCAAGATCCAACTAACATAGTTTTAACTGCAGCACCTTTAATGATACTAGTTCACTGCCTCCATACATGGCCCCCTATCAAACGAGCTGTGTCAGGCGAATTTTAGGTGTTTCACCAGATCAATAGTGAACTCGACCCATCTGTCGCCGCCATGCTGGAGACCTGAAGTTGCCAATCCTAGCAGCGTAATATGGATGCCCCATACTGTTTCTAAGCTCTAATCAGGGAACCCTTTCCGAAAAAACAATTAAAAAATAGAACCCCTATGCTATCATATTCCTAGGTGAAATATTCAAACGACCCGGCCTGCTTTGAAAATTATAATTTTTTCAAAGTAAACGCTTCTGGCCCCCAGGCCCTTTTGGGTGGGGAGGAGCCGAGAGACAGGGGCTTGGACAGGCGAAAGCTCGCCTGGCAGCGGACCGCCAGCTCCATCCCAAGGATTAGGCAACCGCAGAGGCACATGCATGCTGCCCCGCTGTTTCCGTCCATTTCGCCTCCACGATCTCAAAGCATCCACCAATGTTCTCATGCGCAACTTTCAAACTCTCTAACCCAGACGCTGGAGCACGAGAGGATATGCACACATCATCCCCTTATAAACCGAGCTGGTGTCAGGCAGAATTTTCTGCTATACCAGATACATAGTGGAACTCGGCCCATCTGTCACCATGCTGGAGACCTTAAGTTTCAATCATAGACGCAATAGGATGCCCCAGTAGTCACTCTTAATATGGGAAGTTGTCTCATGTGTCTGCTCCACATGTCGTCCCCTTATCAAATGAGCTTTGTCAGGCGCATTTTTTCGGGTGTTTCACCAGATACGTATGGAACTTGGTCACTATGTCGCCCCATGCTGTGTTATCGACTAAAATATACAGTCAACCTTTTGTCACAGAGGATATCATTTCAGCGCTTCTGCTCAACTCCTTTGGTTCCTCTCTGCACCAAGGAACCAGTCGAATATTCCGTACCATTGACACTTCACATTCTCCACGTACACAAAATCTTTGTAAAGAATGCGGATAAGGTAAGAGTGGAATATCGTAATGCTTTTTAAAACCATGTATAGTAGGTAATGTAAAGTGCCTCAGTGCCATGATGGGGATTAAAGAGGGGGATGTACATATAAGGTGCATTGTGGAGAGTTGCAAAATCGCAATGGTTAAGGTGATCTAATGAACCGCAACAAGAATAGGTCCCGTGTCCGGTGCCGAGGGCGGTAGGCAACATAATTATAAGTATATGTACCATATTCTATTTGAATATTAAAAGATATGGGAATAGTAAGAGACATAGAGGTAAATGTGTTTAATAAAGGTGTGTAATCCACAGAAGATGTTGAGAGAGACCTGACAGTAATTAGGTTGATAAGGCCTTTGGGATAAATCGTCAAAGTTATGCAAGATTGAAAATGAATCCAGATGTGTCTAACTGCGAGAATATAAGTCCATGGATACAGAGCCGGTGGGTTATTTCTTTGGAGGTTTTTTTATTATTTTCTCTTCTCTTCGATCTATGCCAGAGGAGATAGCTGAAGGTTGGGGATCACACGATATTGCCCCTGCCCAGTCCAGAAGTAGTACAGAAAAGTAAGTGCGGTGCAGTACCTAATGTGAATGAGGACATTTACTGAATTTAGTTTATCACTCTGTCTTCTCATACAGAGTGCTTCTTGGGGTCGCTTTTCATATAAGTACATAGAAGTCAGTTATTTGTGTTTACTTTTTCTTATAACAGTAACTGAGATGGACCTACAGGCTCGAGAGGCTGCTTGGACCAGTCAGGTGTCCTCGGTCTTCATAGACACATCTGAAGCCAGGCCGGATGACGATTTTAAAATTATAAGTAATGAATTGTTGGAGGCACACAAAGCCTTAACTAGAGTATGGTGGAATATAAGGAGCCTTGAAGAATACCACAAGCTCAAGATGTCACCCAGGGGGCTGAGGGTACACATCTTCCCCTCTTGGGAGATAGAGACCATGGAAAAAGAAAGGTGGGAGAAAGGCTTACACCAATGCTCCTGCATTTTAATCAATATGCTCTTGGATCATGACAGGGGCCTCTTATGCCAAATTCGGGAACAAATTAAAAAATGTGAAAATAATCTAGGTAAATTTGACCAGGAAACACAGGTAATTCCCTTCCAAACAAAACTCAAGGAGACCATTGAGAAAAAGGTAATTTCGAAAGCCTTTATCAGGGCACGAGACAGTGATCAACAGACTCTGTTACAACCTAAAATACGAGATAGTGAGTCCAAGCCATACAGACTCTGTTACAACCTAAAATACGAGATAGTGAGTCCAAGCCATGCTTAACTACCACGTATAACAACCAATGGTCCGATGTTTACCATATTCTCAATAACAACTGGGACATCCTCTTAAGCGACACCAGACTTCATGCACACATCTCTAATAGACCTTCCTCTTAAGCGACACCAGACTTCATGCACACATCTCCAACAGACCTCGGCTCATCGCCAAACGAGCCCGTAACCTTAAAGATGTACTGGCTCATCGCCAAACGAGCCCGTAACCTTAAAGATGTACTCACATCCAGCCACTTTTCAAGACCTACAACACCCCTTGGGAGAGGCCTGCGACTAAAGGGGTCTTTCCCCTGTGGTGACTGCTCCATTTGTCCCGGATGTTGGCCACAGACACGTATATACACCCTAACAACCAATCTGAATTTAAACTATATGATTATGTAAATTGTAAATCCAAGGATGTGATATATGTTTTGAAATGTTCTTGCCCAATGATTTATGTGGGACAGACGGGACAAGAGCTCAGAAGAAGAATACAACAACATCTATCTTCAATTACGATGGCAGCAAATGACCTGGCTAAGGGGAAGACTCTGTCCACGGTGGCGGCACATTTTCTACAGGTACATCGGGGTAACAATCACAGTCTAAAGGTTTGTGGGGTAGAGAGGGTATATTGGAACCCGAGGACAGTCTAAAGGTTTGTGGGGTAGAGAGGGTATATTGGAACCCGAGGGGAGGCAGTTGCAGCAAAGAACTTTTAAGATTGGAATCCAAATGGATTTATAAACTTGACTCCTTGGCTCCGCTGGGTTTAAATGCAGACCTACTCTATACGGGGACTCCTTGGCTCCGCTGGGTTTAAATGCAGACCTACTCTATACGGGCTTCTATAAGGACTAGTTTCTCTCCTTGATCTAATGCCGTAATTGCCTTATATTTTTTTCATCTTCTTTCTCTTGTTTTCACTTATTTGGTCCTCCTTATTGATTTTCTGTTTGCTATTAAGGACCCCTCTTTGACTGGATCCTAGATGTGTGACCCTCATGTATATATACTCGCGGGCCACATGTCAGGACCCTGTCCCTATATCACCTCCGGTGGGTGTTTTTTGCTTGTTTATGTGTTTTGCTTTTCACGTCGGGATATATACATATTTTGTTTGCATCTTTAACACTTTTTCTTGTCCTCATTCACATTAGGTACTGCACCGCACTTACTTTTCTGTACTGGGCAATATCGTGTGATCCATCCAACCTTCAGCTATCTCCTCTTGGTACCCCTGAGGAAGCCTGGCTCGCAGGCGAAACGCGTCGGGATCTCTCCAGCCCCCGGTGCCCAGCCTTTATACCTAGGTAACTATGGTTTGACTCCAGCCCCCGGTGCCCAGCCTTATACCTAGGTAACTATGGTTTGATCTACCATACAGCTTACTTACACCACATCTGTGGATTTACTACTTATCTTCTTCTCAATTGTTTATAGCTGTTGATATACCCACACTATGTTATAGTTACACTAGGCACGGGATTTGCTGGTTTGTTTTGGCACAGTCAAGTGCCTTTTAAATGCTTTTAAATGTATGTACTGTAACTCTTAAATAAAAGATTTTCATGAAATTATACACCATGGGCATCCCTGTTCTCTTGTACGATTTGATACATTCCATTTGGATGCCAATAATTTATTACCTTTAGACCCTATTCTATACATTTACAAAATGATAATACTAACATAAACTACAATGTCTCACGAGAAAACAGTCTCAAAATCACAAGGATATCTTAAAGTGTTGAAAAGTTATTACCACAGGAAGAGACACTGGTCAAATTAAAAAAAAAAAGGTCTGAGCATTAAATTAAAAAAAGTCAATATTTACCTACAAAATGAACTTTTTCCCCCAAAACACATTTCAACTTCAGTGAAGACCTGCCTTAAAAGGAGCACCGAACATCATTTCACAGATTGCTTTATTAACATAGGTTTGGGTCAGGGCTGGGCTGGAGATGAATCTGTCATGATTAAGTAAGAACCACACCACTGGACACTTTGGTGTGCTTGGCATCATTGTTTCTCTTCTGTCTGTAAAGAAACACATGCAGTCGTCATTGAACTGCACACAACTGGCCTAACAGGGAAGAGTGTCACAGCTAGAAAGATTGCACCTCAGTCAACAATCTATCGCGTCATCAAGGAATTGAAGGAGAGAGGTTCCATTCATGCCAAAAAGGCTCCAGGGCGCCCAAGAAGGACCAGCAAGCGCCAGAACCGTCTGTGAGGCGAAAACTCTTGGAGCAAGGCCTGGTGTCAAGGAGGGCAGCAAAGAAGTCACTTCTCTCCATAGAAAACATCAGTGACAGACTGATATTCTACAAAAGGTACAGGGAGTGGACTGCTGAGGACTGGGGTAAAGTAATTTTCTCTGATGAATCCCCTTTCCGATTGTTTGGAATATCTGGAAAACAGCTTGTTCGGAGAAGACAAGGTGAGCGATACCACCAATCTTGTCTCATGCCAACTGTAAAGCATCCTGTAACCATTCATGTATGGCGTTGCTTCTCAGCCAAGGGAATCGGCTCTCTCACAATCTTGCCTAAAAACACATCCATGAATAAAGAATGATACCAGAATGTCCTCCAAGAGCAATTTCTCCCAACCGTCCAAGAGCAATTTGGTGATCAACAATGCCTTTTCCAGCACGATGGAGCACCTTGCCATAAAGCAAAATGGCTAAATAAATGACACAGGGAACAAAACATAGAGATTTTGGGACCATGGCCTGGAAACTCACTGAGAACGTGTGGTCAATCATCAAGAGACGGGTGGACAAACACAAACCAACAAATTGTGACAAAATGCAGGCATTGATTGTGCAAGAATGGACTGCTATTAGTCAGGATTTGCTCCAGAAGATGATTGAGAGCAATTAAATTAATTGGTTACTTCAAAGTATAAGGTCAAAAGTGGCGTTAACACATGCGTTTTCAAAAGCATCACAACAGTTGAGAAGAGTAGATTTGCCTAATTACATTTCTGTTAACATGGTGTTTACTAAACGTATGTGTTAGCGCACTGTTAACGCTGTGTTAACAAATATGTTTGTTCACACTGTGCTAGTATGTATGTTAACATCATGTTAACACATGTATTATTCCTGAAGGAGGATTCAGGAAAAAAAAAAGAATACTTGGGCAGGGTCATTATCTTATAAGGTGCTATTCGACTGAACCATGGTAGGATATTCATAATATAAATATATTTTTTTAACATAAATCTTTTATTGTTTTTTTTATACAGAATTATACAGTACAGGGAGTTAATAATCCCAGTGATCCTCCGGGGTAACCGGATTGCACCGGTGCAAATAACAATGCAGTAAGAGCAAGTCAGCACTGATGGGTAAAGAGTCCTAATTGTAACAGAAGAATACAATAACAATTGTTGTTTTATGCAGCAAAAAATAATAATTTTATTGGGAGGGAATATAATAGTGCTGCCTTTGGACTCCGAGGAAAAGACATTTTCAGATAAGCAAAATTTAGATATTCCTCTCGACATTCAGGTAGCACTGATGGGATTCAGGTAGTAAATCAAAGGGGGGGCAAATTTTTGAAGCCGTAGTTGACAGCACCAACAAGCCAGCTGAGGAGACATTCAGCCTGTAATGTTTAGCAAAAGAATTAGAAGAAGTCCAAGAAGCTGCTTGACAGATCTGATCTATAGAGAGTATTGCATACTATGCCCAGGAAGTAGCAGTAGATTGTGTAGAATGAGCCCGTATCTGTAAACAGTGGCGTAACTAGAGTCCACAGGGCCCTGGAGCGAAATTCCTAAAGGGGCCCCCACCTACCAAAATTTTGTTAACCCCAGCCTCATAAGGTGAGTACACCTTGTAACTTTAGTGTCCCACTATCTTTTACATTTAGCACCCATTAATTTGCTCCCACTTTGGATTAGTGCCCTCCTACAGCTATTATTTTCACTATCCAGTTCTGTCCTTGTCACTTCCATCTCAGTTCAAATTTAATATCTCCTTTCTTTAGCTCCCCATCCCCTCTGCCCCCATACACCATCAGCTCCCTATCCCCTCTGCCCCCCACACACCATCAGCTCCCCATTCCCTTAGCCCCCGCATTAGCTCTCCATCCCCTCTGCCCCCACACACCATCAGTTACCCATTCCATCTGCCCCCCACAAACGATCAGCTCCCCATCCCCTCAGCCCCTCCATCAGCTCCCTATCCCCCCCACACCATCAACTCCTCATTCAATCAGGCCCCCCCATCAGCTCCCCATCCCCTCTGCCCCCCCCCACACACACATAAGCAGCTCCATATCCCCCCAGCTCCCTTACACACAGTATTAGCCCTATGTCCCACTCCCTCCCACACACACTATTAAATCTCCTGTGTAAAACATCCTCCAGCATAACTGACAGGAAGCATCTGTTGTAGGAATCCGGCAGCTTCAGACCATCACATGACCCAATGACATCACTGCAGGTCCTGTGTGAGACAGTGTCAGATGTCGGAAAAGAAGAGGGATACAGCAGCGCTGCTCACCCACAGATCGCACCAGTCCTGTCAGGTGTGTGTGCAGGGGCAGATCAGTGAGTTTATTACTCCCGGCTCTGCCACTACTTACATCAGATCAGTACTTACTACTTACACTTAGATCAGTGTCCCTCCCGCTGACAGGGGCTGCGGCTGCTGCAATTTAATGTACCAGCATCTGCCGCGTGCACTGCACTGATACTGTTCTATAGATAAAACAGCCATAGAAATAATCTGTTTTATCCAGTGAGAGAGAGAGAGAGAGGCTGCAGAGGCCTCCATCCCTTTTCTTGGACCTTGAAATTGGAGAAACAGAGATTCAGACTTTCTAAAAGACTTTGGGGCAGATTTATCAAGTGTCTGAAAGTCAGAATATTTCTAGTTGCCCATGGCAACCAATCACAGCTTCTCTTTAAAATATTCATGAGGACTGGTAAAATGAAAGCTGTAGATTGGTTGTCATAGGCAACTAGAAATATTCTGACTTTCAGACACTTGATAAATCTGCCCCTTTTTGTTCTCTAGATAAGTCATGATTAGAGATGAGCGAGCACTAAATTGCTCGGGTACTCGTTATTCGAGACAAACTTTTCCCGATGCTCGAGTGCTCCCCTCGAATAACGAGCCCCATTGAAGTCAATGGGAGACTCGAGCATTTTTCAAGGGGACCAAGGCTCTGCCCAAGGCTCGTTAAATTTCGAGACGAGCACTCGAGCATCGGGAAAATGTGCGTCTCGAATAACGAGTACTCCGAGCCTTTTAGTGCTCGCTCATCTCTAGTCTTAACCGATTCTCTCTCGTGATTCCAGCATTTGGCATATATAAATAATTTTATATCCTGCCAAGACAGGAAAGGTTATTTCTGCTGTCATGCCATACATTGATGACACATCAATACGGGTTTTGCTATATAGGTGTATGGAAACTTCTGATTTTAACTGTAAATGTTACAGCAATCCAGTCAATTTTTCGTCCCGCGCCACTGACCACCACTCTGGAGCCGGGCCGCGGGATATACTATGAATGATGTATCGGCACAGGCTTCTGTTCCTGGTAAAATTCGTCTGTCCATCCAATGTTGTGCTCAATCTGCAGTCACAGGTGGGTCAGCGCCACCTAATTGAACCGAAATATTAACGTTTGTGAGTTTCTTGAGGGAAAGAGCCCTTTACAAGAGTAGATGTACATTCACCTCAAGTCGGTGAGATCCTTCTCCTTCCAGTCCATGTTCGAGGGATTATTTCAGAGGCCAAGGCCCATAAGTAGGAAAACTTGCTGTTGAGACTATTTTCTACAATGAGCAACGGGTTAAACTCACAAGAAAACAATCCCTGCGGTGTGTTGTCTACGAGGATCGGTCCGGCACGATTCACTAAGATTGTGCTCCCGATTTCCTTCCGTTTTGCTGCTTTGCCAAGGTCCGCCGGAGTTCACTTCTTCTTCCTGGTGCATTAAGTGCTGATTCTTGCACCCAATCCGTTTTTAAATTCCGTGGTTGTCCGAATCCGTTGGGTTTTCCGACGGCCCGCCCTCCAATTTCTGTCGTTGCAAGCCGGTGCCGACGCGCCAAAAATTCAGGGCAAGTTCATGGCAAAAGAAAAATATTCCGGGAAACCCGAGTGCGGCGTTTGGACCCTTATTAAATGTGCCCCATCTGCCCTACTAGGACCTTGCGATTCCTCAAAATGGCTAATGCTTCCTCTGCTTCCCGCCAATCATCATCGGGATCTATTCATGAAGTAAAAAGTAGCCCTAAAGACCTTTGGCAGGATCACCAAAGAGTAGAGGTGTCAGACATCTTACTATAGAGTGCAAGACCCTTCATTCCTACATAATTAGACTCTGAAGATCCCCAATGTCTCCGTAAGCAAGCCGTTTACCAGGAACTTTCGTTGCTCCCCGAGGGGCTCCAATTTACAATTTGTCCAATGGTGGTAAAGTATTTCCTGATCCTCATGCATACGCTGTGGGCATCTTCTATTCTTAACTGTTGTTATCCGCAGGAGCAGGTCAGCTTGGATTGGGACGGCTCTTTCCTCAATCCGTACATTGCTTTGTAACCTACCTTCTCAATTTCTAAGGAAACTTCGCTGTATGTTCCAAGATTGTCGAAAACTGGAGACATCCTTGAGCTCATCTGAACAAGGAAGAACATGTCAATTCGCGAATGCCTGAATACTTTCATGTCACTTCGTACTGCTAGTTAAGTAATCCACTGAATATGTAAACAACCTTTTCACCTCTTCTGGAAATGCCCGTTTTTTCGCGAGAGTTTCTGTTCCGAGAATCAGATTTCATAGACTATACCAGCAACTTATGACTTTCTCATCCAGGGACCATATGGTTGAGACTCTCCACATAGGATGCTGTTTTCTGGAACTGTTGTAAAGGGTTTGCCCATTAAAGAAAGTTCTCAATTTTATCCCCTAGTGTATATACCAATAAAAATTTTAACTTTACTTACAAGTTTTTTTTTGCCGTTTTAGCTTCTATCACTCAGTGATGGTCAGTGTAAGATTCCAGAGTGTGAGCGGGGCACTAAGCAGACACATATGCCCCGTCTAGTTCTGTGAGATGCTGTGTGCTGACAATGTTGCTTTGATTATCATGCTACAGTGTTTAGCTCATTTTCATTTGGCTTCTGAAGATTTCTACTAATATTGAAAAAAACAAGGTAAAGAGAATAGACCGCTCCGAGCCATGAGATGGTATAATACACAATGACACACACTCAGCTCTGCTTACCATCACCTATAAACCATCAGCTCTGCTACGCCTCCTCACGGATCCAGAGCTTATCTTGTCTGTATAGCTGCTGCTATCTCCTCTGTAGTTGCCTGTGTCTGTAGTTCTCTTCTGCCTCCTGCATACTAAGAGAAGCTATTCCCTAGCAAGGAATCTGCCCGACCATGGTCAGTCATCACTTGTACTGTATAACAATTCAAAACGGAACTTCCCTATATTACATATTAAAAACAAAATTAAAAACAACATCATTTGATCTCACTGCATCCAAAACCGTCAGAGTGGAGGGAAAATAACCTTCTTGCAATATTCTTGGACACAATATTGAAAGGAAACCTACACCCCGGATCTACCTATTAGTAGACCCTTGGTAGGTGCATTAATAATGTAATCATAGACCTTTTTAGGGCTAATCTTTAATCAGGGTATATCAAATTTTCTAAAGAGGCTCTGGGGCGTGGCGTACCGGAGTGAGGCTACACGGCGGCGGTTACTCCATGGCTCCTAGCCCTCTTTGATCCCCCTATCCATGAGATCTTCTGCGTGCTGCGCAGAACTCTGGCTTCGCGGAAGCATGTGTGCAGCTCCTTGTAGCTGCGGCACCTGAAGATTCTGATTAATAGGATCAAGAGGCTACTGTGCGTGGATTAGCTGGCCGTGTAGCCCCTCACCTCCGGCTACTCACTCCCCCAGTACCTCTTTAGAAATTTGCATACCGTATTTTTCGGACTATAAGGCCGTACACACAAAATCCTTCGATTTCATCAGAAATAAAGGTGGCCGCCTTATATCCGGGGCGCCTTATATATGAACCTATAAGTTTTAGCAGGCATTTATTGATGGTGCGCCTTATACTCCGTTGTGCGACTTATATGTCCGAAAAAATACTGTATTACCCAGATTAAAGATAAGAAAGACAGTAGGGGAGTAAGGAATAGCCCTAAAAGGTCTATCCTTACATTCGTTAGATGCACCTACCACCCGTATCTACCTTAATAGAGTATCCCGTAGTGGTAGGCTTCCTTAAATGAAGCCACTAATTAAAATTCATCCCACAAAATCAGCCCTCGTAACCTGAACAAAAAAAAAAAAAAAATGACTAATTTTGAAGGCAGAAAGTAAAAATGAAAACGCAAAACAGAAGGAAGAAATTAAGAGAAAAAAAAAAAACTACGAAAAGAGAAATAGAAGTCCTTTAAATGTATCTACATTTGACAAAATCCTGCACAGGTCACAGAAAGCACATACAAAATAATCAGTACGACATATATTTACCAATAATAGTTTTACGCAATAAACCGGGGGGGGGTGGGGGGGGGATGAACAAAAATATAGAGATAGCTGTGCACTACAACAGGGAAATGTCGCAGCTTAATATTCAGTTTAAAACAGCAGAATTCATAAAGTACAGCAAAAATACACAAAAAATATTGAAGTACAAAATGCCATGCAAAATACATCATCATCATCATCATCTACAATTCAACAAACAGGTCATGACCGTGAAAACCCAAAATGTCTTAATAGTAACAAAAAGAATTTGTCAGATTCCTTCTTATCACGCAAGATTCTAGACTTTCTGTCCACTTTACAGGAAAAAAAAAAGAAGGATAAAACGGTTTAAAACGTCATCCGACTTATAGGACGCGCGACTGTGATTCTTATAGAAAAGGGACCCACCCCACTTTACAGCTATTACAACGGACACGTTTTTTTATAGGGACGCGTCTGGCTACAAATCCTGAGAACGTAACGTAGAATAAGAGATCCGCGATATCAGAGCAATGACCCCCCCAAATCAGCTGATAATAGACCAGTGCCGCTCTCGGTTTAGTGGCCGACCAGTCACTGCACTCCGTTCCTAGCTTAGAACTGATCTGTATTAAAGGGGTTTTTGGCTCAGACTAAAGTTAGGCCCAGACTAAAGTTAGACTCGGCACTTTCCGTCAGTTCCATAGAGATTAATGGAGCGAAACTGTCCATGCGCGCCGTCTGTCTCATTCCCTGACGGAGCAACAAAGGGTCCGGTGGAGGTATTGATTTGGGCGTGGAACCCATCGGACCCCTCATTTTTTGCATCGGGTGGTGGTCCCAGCACTGAGATCCACGGATAGCCCTAACTTTGTTTGTGGTAAAACCCCTTTGATCTGTAGTAATCTGATCTGAACCTTACCTAGAATGAGCTTCTAACAACAGCAGAATTAGTGGGTGCTGATTCCTGGATCTAAACCCCTAGGATATGTCGCAGATATTGTAGCCTGGAAACAATCTTACCCTTCAGTATACCCATCTCCTAAGACACGATAACATCTCTTGGTTACACAGCTCCGTATCCTTATACCCAGTTACAGAAACATCTGCAAACGCCCCAATACATAGTGTCTCAGAGCTTCTTTCCCTTTGCAGTTTGCTTTACTATATACAGTCTTGTATCTCTGTACAACCAGCGACACATTTGCACCGCGGCAGCACAAACCAGGTCCAACCTCTTGGCGCCATACAAGGGGGTGAAAAGGAAAAATCCCGGGTTATGGGGTCTAAGATGATAAATACATTACAATTTAGAGGGAGTGGGGGGGGGGGGGACGGTAGACGGGTCTGAGAAGGGAGGAGGAGAAAAAGAGGAGGGTAGGGCTTAGGGGTGGGGTCGAGGGTAGTTGGGGGGCGGACAGGAGAAAGGCTGTATCAGGGTGGGGTGGATGGTGGTGGGAGAAGATAAGAGCGGGGGGGTATAAAGAGTGGACTTGGTAAACGAGGAGAAAAGTGATGTATGGAGTTGAAGGGGGTTTGATGCCATGAAGGATTGGGAGTGTGAAGTAATTGTGGGTTAGTGGATGGGGGGGGTATGGAGCGAGGGGGGCGGTTAAGCCAGAGAGGCCGGAGTTGCAGGAGATTTTTGAGGCACTTTATGACGGTGACCTCTGCCTAGGAATCCCATAGTACCGTTCTGGCAACTTCCTATTAAACTTAAAAGTTGGTGCATAAGGAAAAGTTCTCAAAAGTAAAAGATTTTAATACCTTTGTAGCAAACCTATTTGTTTTTTTCCCCTCCACCCCTTACCTTCTCCATGTATGTAGTAAAGCAAATTAAACCGTAATAACACAACTAATAGAGTCAATAGGTTTTATAGTGGGGTTGGTCAATTTCATCAAATATTATTTGTGTGAAGAGGAGTTCCACAATTTTCCAATAACTTTCTGTCAATTCCTTACGGTTTTCTAGATTCTGCTTGCTTGGTCATTTTTTAGGATGTTTTTATGCTTACTTCTGTGCATAACACCGGTCCCGGGTATGTGAATGTCACACAGTGCAAGGCTCGTTATCTCCCTGCCGTGTGACGTCACACAGGTGCACATCTCGTTATATATCCCTGCACGTGTGACTTCCACCAGGTGCACGGCTCGTTATATCCCGCCAGGTGACGTCACACATGTCTACGGCTCTTAATATACCTGCACGTGTGATGTCACACAGGTCTATGGCTCTTAATATACCTGCACGTGTGCATGTCACACAGGTCTATGGCTTGTTAATCCCCTCACAGTGACGTCACACGGTCTACGGCTCGTTATATACCCGCACGTGTGCTGTCACACAGGCTACGTCTTGTATATACCTGCACGTGTGATGTCCACACAGGCTATGGCTCGTTATATACCCGCCATGTGACGTCACCCAGGTCTACGGCTCGTTATATACCCGCATGTGTGATGTCACACAGGTCTACGGCTTGTTATATACCTGCACGTGTGATTCACCAGGTCTACGCTCGTTCTATACCGGCACTCGTGACGTTCACAAACAGGTCTGCGGCTCTATTACGGCACGTGGATTCACACAGGTCTATGGCTCTTTATCTACCCGCACTGTGACGGTCACACCGGTCTACGGCTCGTTATATCCCCCACGTGTGATGTCACAGACAAAAAAAAAAAAAAAAAAAAAAAAAAAACCGGTCTACGCTCGTTATATACCCCACGTGTTATGTCACACAGGTCTACGGCTCGTATATACCTGCATCGTGTTGACGTCACACATATACCTGCCAGCCCTGTTCTTATAACTAGCCGTGCACCTTGTGACATCACATTACGAGGGAGTTTTTTTTTTTTTTATCTACAGGAATTAAACATGAAGCTTCTGTTGAATGGACAGCAAGCATAGATTCTAGTAAACGTTGAGCGATTTCTACAAAGAGTATACGGAAATTTGTATACTTTGCACTACACAAACAATTTCAATTATTAACACCTTTAATACCCCTTCACATGGGACGTATTCGCCATAGACTGAGCATGCCCCGAGCACTATAATAGTAGTTTCTATCCAATGCTTCCAGTCCCTGCAGGACAACCATCCTACCTCCGTAACAACGTTTCCCGTATTGGACATAAGGAGCATCGGACTGGTGATCTAGATCCTACTGCACTTGGAGTTCTGATCCATTTGATCCGGAAGACGCCCCTTCACATGGTCACAGAGGGAGTTTGATAATTTCGATAACGTCTTACTGCCAAATACATAATAATCCAATCACCGACCTCGCGCGGGTGGGGGGGGAGGCCCCCCTAGGTCGTCTGCCGGGTCTCCTCTTTCAGTGACGAGTGGTCTGCTCCACTCCAGTTCCCGAGCGTCGCCAGTTATGGCTGGATGATGACGCCTTGGAGAGCGTCCTGAACGTGTCCCATCTCTTGCTGATTTCCATGGGCCACGTGTGTGTGGCGGAGATAATTTACACAGAACCGCTGTGTCCCATATACATTTATCATCTTCACATATGTCCTATTTACAATGAAAGTGCTTATTGTAGCCTCTTGTTTCGCTTTCCTCTATCACATGATTGACTATTATATATGGGGGGGGGGGGGACTCCAAAAAAGGATACATACCACGAGGACTCAGTCAGCAGAACCGTATCTACAAGGGAAAAATAAGGGAGTGGAAGTAGCTGCGAGTAGTGGGAATGGGGGCCGGGAGCAAGCGCGGGAGGAGGAGTGTACTTATGCAAATAAATAAACGGGGGGGGGGGGATGGGAAGCCAAATACAAGGCCCTCACGGAAGAAAATATAAAAAGTAATAACAAGGGGGGGCGCCGCTGCTAACAGAAGGATAGGCCCGTGGGGTCCGAAGGTCTTGAAAACGTCTTGAGAGGCTTGTCGTTCATCCCCTTGGCCCTCGTCCGTGGGAGGGTCTTGGCCCGGGTTGACCGGAGCTGCTTGGTTTGATCTGCCGTGGGGTCACTGTACTGATGTCTGATGGAGTCCTGCTAATGCGGAGACAGGGAGGTTGTGCACTGCTGGTGGGGGGCAGGCCGGTGCTGCCTGCTGGGTTGGTTTTTCCTCCGTGTCGTCCAGCTGGGGCGCCCGGTGTTATCCTCGACACCCTGACTCTTCTCGGACCTCCTCCTTTGTTTGAGCGGCTGCGTTTTCCTCTGCCTCCTCCGACTCTCCTTTGCTCGTCTTGCCGCGAATCTCAGAATCTTTTGAATGATCCCCAGTTTTTCTCCTACAGAAGCGGGACGACATCAGGGAAGTTGCCGGAGGCGTCCGTTTGCTGTACAGGCTGAATAGTTTTTCAGTATGGATTTAGGACTAGTTATTTTAGTACTGGAAGGAGACAGTTGTGGGAGCATACGATGAATAGGGCGTCCTGGTCGGGTCGAATGATGCTGGAGGGGAGCCTATTGGAGGATCTTGCCGCCACGCGGGGATCGACTTTGGGTGACATGGCTCTTTAGTGGCGCCGTGCCTGGCTGTCAGAACTGGGGATCTTGGAGTCTTGACTGGAAGTCTCTTTTGGAGACGGGGATCGTTCATTTTGTTGAATGGTCACATGTGTAATCGCTTGCTCTGTGAAGCCGCTGCCCTTGCTTGTTTGTTTGGCTTTTTGCTTTCGCAGTCTGGATCCACCCTTTCAGAGCTCGGGTCGGTAAGCGGACTGATGCGTCTCCAATGCTCCTGGACTTGTTAAGCCTCTGGTCGGCACAATTAAAAGCGGTAAGTAACTTAATTGAGGAGACGGATCAGGTTTAAGGAGGGTGCCCTGGGAGCAGATGCCTCTGGATCCCAGAACACAGTTTTGGCAAAGTTGGGTTTGGACAGTACGATCCATTTTAATGTGGCTGAACTGCCTCATTTAGCATCCGGGTTCCCTCAAACTCACCCCCGGGAGCATGTCTAGCGGTAAATGGCGGTCTTCTCTCTCAGCTCCCTTTCAGCATCTTCATCCTCATCTTCCGCACCTTTCTTGCTTGACGTTCCCTCCAGCATTGGAAGGCGACTGATGCATAGGTCTCAGTTTTACCTTCCTGGGGGTCGCGTGCGATCTTGGTCGATGTACGCTCTCAGTGGTGGATGTGCATGACTTTGGCCTTGGCTTAGTCTGAGTCTAGATCGGCCCGCTCTTCGCCAGCCTTGGGTCCATATCGTAGGGCTGGCGCTTGCTCCGCTGGAGTTGCTTCTGTCCAGTTTGTTTTGGGTTCTCTCAGAGTTTTCAGGATGGAGCTGACCCCGCTGCCATCCTCCTCCTCACGGCATAGCCATTTGCAAATTCATCTGAAAAAACAAGCTTTGGTTAATATCTGTATCACCCCACGAATCAACAAACCACAACTAACCTTTCATCTAGACAGAAACAGGATCCAGAATGATGTCCTTCTATATAACTATGGAGAGGGCAGTGTTACACAGAAACGGACTACTAATACTGTAATACACATGACCTAAGGAGTCATTGGGAGGAAAGATTCACTATAAATAATTCCCTTATTTTATAGGCTCCACCATATTATGGCAGCGGCTGCAACATACTTTCCAAATCAGTCCCTGTCCCATGGGTCTCTATCAACCTGCCAGTATGTTTTTTGGAGAGTGGAGGAAACCCATGCAACATCTGAGAGAACATACAACTCTTTCAGTGTTGACTTGGATAAGACTGAAACTCGGACCCCTCGGCTGCAAGGCTTTAGTGCTACACTGATTGCACAACTGGGTTGTCCTCTCTTGCTTTATTCATGTCCTATATCCCACGTCTGGGTGACAGCTGCTGATGATCGCTTATGCGGATGTACTTGCCTGAATGAGCCTTAATCAAGGCAGCGTGACTCTTATGCCGCTCATCTTACTTTTTGTCTCATTTGTATACAGTGATTATTGCTTTTTCTGTGTTATGGTGAACTCCCCCATATGTGGATGCTGAGTGAACAAATCTGGCGTTGTATACAAGTCTAGTCTAACTTGCACCTCCTATTAGTTTTCATTCATGTTCCCCCTTTTGCAAGCCACGCTCCTCTGTGCCAAATTAAATGTAGAAGTCTCTCCAAACAGTGACCAAACCCTTTATAAATGACACGAGGCGTTTTTATTTTCTTTTTTACAAATTACGACAAATCTGTGAATTTCATGACTGTAAGTTTGAGGCATTTATATGTTTTTCATACCACTTTTCTCCAGTTTAAAGGAATTAACCACCATGATGAAGGACTATATGCAATGATCCGATTGGCTCCATTGACCCATGGACCTGGAGCCCCTCAGGCTCATTGCATTAGTCCTTCATCCTGGTGGTTAGATGCCCTTTAACTAAATTCCCTCCCACATGCCCCCAGTTCTTCGTGTCCTTATTATCTTTCCCTCTATCAAAGAGTGCTTGCACATATTCTATCACTTTGATTATATATATAACACATCGCACAATATATAACGCACAGGGGAAAAGAAACCTTAAGGAAGCGATCATGTGAATGTCTCCTGCACCCGTCTACACTCTATCCTACAAACACACTGCATACCCACCTTCTTCTCTACTCATGGATCTCTGTGGGGGAGGCCTGCTAGTGTCCGCTCCATCCATTGTCTTTCCAAGTCTTTAAAAAAACTTTATGCATAGCTAGAAAACAGAACAGAGAGGAAAATGTGGATTTTTCTCACATAATCTGAGCACTTACGACACAATATACTATCATTTATCTCCTTCCCGTATTTTGCTAATTTTTATACAATATAGGAACTCCTTCGGTACGCCGGAAAAACATTTTGACATTATGAACGCCTGCTGGAGTAGTAGTTCTCATAGAGGCGGCTGCCCCCTGTCCTGGCTGGTAGCTTGTTCGTGGTGGTCATCCCATGTGTCTTGCTCCCCTGCGTTGTGGTTGGACGGGGGTGGGTGCACATTGGGACCTTCTCTCTGATGGTTCATGCCGTGGCCTGGTGAGTTGAACTATGCGTTCATACCCGAGTTCCATACATCGAGGAGGAGGCAGGGGCCCTGGGTCAGGTAGAGGCTCCGAGTTGTGACAGAGATGGATGTTTCCTTGATACGGCATATACGGCTGATTGTAACTGTGACCTGCCGCGGAGAGGACGATCACACACGAACAAAAGCAAACCATCTGCAATAAATACGGACTTCACATAGTTGTCACTTCTCGTCACTTCGCAGCTCCAGCCAAGATATCCACTATCCATTAGTAAGTAACAGAACCAGACATGATCTCTCCACACTTCTTATCTCTTTACATATCTGTTTAGTGTGGGATGGTATCTCCGGATAGTCAGCGGTAGACAATCACCTTGTTGAGCAACTGTTTTGGTACATCTGAGACTCACCCGTGTCCGTGGCACTCCTCCATCTCCGCATCGATATCCTGTTGGCTTCTTCTCAGTGTTAAGAACCTGACAAAAAGGGATAATTTACTGTCTTTTATTATACATGGCAATCATGTTATGGGGCCGAATCCCTACATAAGGGGAGCTCCCATCTTCATGTCCTATTGCACTGGCTAGGCCACAAATATCATATGTAGCAGAAAATTCCAAATTATCTAAAAAAAAAAAAAAAAAAAAAAAAAAAAAAATCATGGGGCCTACTCTATCATAGTGACATATAGCTGTGTGTTTTGGCTCACGGTGGGAATATAAGTATATCGTTGTCTTTGCCAGTATCTGGAGCCTCCTCTCTAACCCTAATAGATCTCTAACATCCATCATCAATGAATGTGGGTAGAATTGTATCAATCTTTCTATAGAATTGGAGACTTTACTACATTTTGTTTGTTAACCTGTTTACCTTTGCGTAACTCTCGGGTGCATCAGTAAGAGGGTCATGAGAAAACTTGCAGTTGTCTCCTTGGTAGCATTTGCTCCTGTATGGTGAAACTTGCAAGAAATTCACGTATGGCGGCAACATGTTAAGGGCAATAACCCAAGACCTCTTAGAAGGCAGAAACGGCACTAGACCGGCTCACCTTTTATGCCATGTGATGATACATGAGGTCTCTGTTCTTCCGCCTGACTCTAAAAGTGCTCCGGTTATTTGATGCAATGAGTCCCCGTCATCCTATGTACACTCTGTATCCTGTCTCGTACATGGACGCAGAGACTTCTTGGATGATAGATACTATGATGCTGGTCCCAGAACTACTGGCATCCAATGGTCCGTATTATACTGAGTGATGTGTTCTCTGTATTAAGGCCTAAGGTAAAGTTTACAAGATTGCAGGTCGGGATCTTCAGTTTCGTCCAAGCTTGTCTGAACCAATGTTGCGGCCAGACCTTATGCAGGGGAGTAACTAGGGTTAGTAGCTGTGACGGCCTTGCTGATCTATAAGTGACAATAAAGAATCAGATTTCTCGCAATTTCAAAGGATAATTATCATGTAAATGCAGTTCTCTCCCTTGTACAGTATCTCTTGTATGTAGAACTTGATATTCCTTCTTCTTTTCTATTCTGCCTCGTGATCAAACTTTGCATTGGTCCCCTGAAACAAAGCAGTCACAGAACCAATGTAATTCTCATTTGCAAAAGTTAATAATCAGTTCCAACACTTCCATTTCTATCCCTGATCATAGTAACTAGTGACCAACATACGTGCAACTCCTCATATTTTGCGAATCCTATACAACTATCCATCACCTTACACCCCATCCGCTGCTCTCCACACCGATTGTGAAATTAAGACAGACGAAATACAGGAGCCGTACAATTCACAATGTAACTGCATACGGTGTACTGCAGTATATTGCACAAGTGGCCAGACCACTATGGTTTTAAGTACCCTATTGCCTGAATTAAAGTAACAAACATTCAAATCTTATAATTTATATATATTTATTTTATTTTTTTTTTATTGCCCCCTCCTTTCCCTAAAACACACATAATATAAACAAGTCATATCTAAACACGTTAGGTTATCGCTGTCATCCATATATATCCAATCTACTCTGCGGGGAACACCCCGTAATTGAACATCACGCCTACATTTCAGAATGACCACTATTTCTCTCCATTTTGCCTCCAACTTTTAATTAAATCATCAACATGGAGTCAAGTTTTAAATGGTATCAATGACAAAAAAAATCACACTCCCGCAAACTTTGACACCTGACACAGCTCCTTACACTGAAGTATAAGAAGTAATGGGTGTAAGAAGGAGGCAACGCAAGGCTTTTTTTTTTTTGCAAGCTTTTTGAATGTATTTTAAAGCTAATTATCAAAACAATATAGAATTTGGCACATTTGCAATTTTCCGTTCTAAAGACAAAGTTTAAGCGTTGTCAGATATTATCTGTTTTTTTTTTGTTTTTTAATTTTGGCCAATTCTATTACACTTGGAATTTTTTTCGGCTATCATACAGGCACTCGAATATTAAGCTATGCCACTAGAGATACTTTGTCTCGCAGATACCAAGCCCTCATATAACCTTTGTACACAGCAAATGAAGCGGAATGAAAGACGAAAAGCAAAAAAACTAAAGAACTTGAAGGGTTATCCTAAACCTGGACTGTGCTTGGAGTCCATCATGAGAAAAGCACAATTGAAATCTTTGTTTGTTCTAGAAAGTCATTGCTTTACCTTGATGCATCCCCTTCCAGAAATACTTGCAGATCTGCTTCCTTTACGCTCACCCGTGGCTGATTGAATGAACTCTGAACTCATTGCCACCCACTTCTTTGGGGGTTTATTCTCTAATGGGACAGTGGATATAGTGAAATGCTACAACAATGGCAATTGGAGAAAGCAGCAATAAAGATGAGTGAAGAAGGCGGCCAATGCCAGATACAAGTGTATTGGACGTCAAATGTTACAGGATATGATTGGTCGGTCGCGAAGCCTATGATCCAGATCACTATAAAAGCCGAGCGCCCATCACATTCCAGCAGCCCAACTTATCTTCTATGTCACGGCTTTTCCTGACCCGACCATACACCGGAGTCTCCCTGTCCCTGGTCACAGTGTCTACACAGATTGAAAATACTTAATGCAGCTCCCCTTAAAATTTCATCCTGGCAGCCCTCGAGAAAGCCTTCAGGAAGTAGAAGTGAGGATTTGTCCCCTGTGACCGATCTTGTGGTCGGTATCTATATAACTATTAAATGATAGAGCTACCGATACTTACTCATAGTTCCAGCACCATAGTAATATGTGACTCATCATATTGATTTGATGGCAGATTCTCTCAGTAATTAACTGTATATACCCCTACGTGTGATGTATTACTACATTCTAACTACAGAGAATAGGCTATTTATTGGCCTCGCAGGGAAGCTTCCTGTAGCCATCTCCCCTTCACTGACACAGCTTATACATTTAGGGGCATGAGTGCGTCTTCCATGAAGATCACTTGGATAGTGAATAAAGCATCGGACACTGTGGCACAACCAAAGGGTGTTTTTGAGTTTTTTGCAATAGATCATCCCGTCAGTCATTTTCCCTGGTAGTGCTGGGTGACATGTCCACAAAAGAGTTCAGTTTGTCCATGTTAACAACTTTCTTAATTGCATTAATGCAATATCTTCTCTGGACATGAATCTCTACATCCACTAGGGACAGGTGAAGGTTGTTTAGATTTGGGCACATCACACGTTGTCACATTATGTTACCCACCTCTTGGAATCCATCCTGAATAATAGGGGTTGGTCCTTGGTGGGCCCCTCGTCCTCTCCCTCGATCTTCTGTATGGGTTTTCTTTGTGTGGACCCATGCCCGGCATAGTAAACCCTTTCTTTTCTGCCTCCTGGAAATATCATGGTATGCTAATTGGTCTTAACTTACTCAACTTTATCAAAATAAATATAACCATAAACTGCATTGTTAAAGAAGACAGTATAAATATACTCCTTTACCTGTAAATTCTCGTTTCCTACTTCATACTCACAGGAACTTTACAATTTTGATCAATGCATTAAGTTTCCATGAAATTATGTCATCTAAATTAGAAGTTCCACAAGTGGCATGCTTAGAGACACATGAATCCCCTCCATTAGGATCTGTGCCTGCAGAGACCCTGGATGACCGCTACATTCCGTAACGGTCTCAGACTATGGGATATTAATCTTGTAGCCGAGTACTGTGTGTAGCGAGCCGGTCTTGTGTTTCACTCCCACCAATCACATAGGAAGGAATGGTAGGGTCCAACATTCCTGCTGCCATCGACCCCACCAGGGCAGCTTTTTCTCACTTCTAATACACAGATAACGCAGCAGGAAGCAGAGATGTAGAGGTCATAACAGTAACGTGCGATCATGAATGATCTGCAATAACCTTTTCTGAACCACTAGAACAGACACACCTGATGATCTTTATTGGGCAAATTCAGTACTATTTTTATCCTGGAAACCGCATCAAGTGCCTCAATGTGCTCAAATGACCTTAGTAACATGATGGTAACAAAAACTGCACTAAAGTTCCAAATTCCACATGGCCTGTCTGGGTGCCCATGATTTGTGGCCGTATCATGGCCCCCCAGAGTCTACGGCACCTGTTTCATGTTGCTTTTGAAACACCATGTCTCCCTTCGCCAGACGTTCCCAATATGGGACATGGCCTATATTGGCAGGAATCACTGCGGCAATCATCCAGCCGTGTGCGACCGGCGAGCATACAGTCATGTGCAGGTAGCCTACAGTTGAAGAGCGTGAGGTATCAGTAACAAGTTGTAATTGGCAAATAAATCATCATCCATTCTTCTGGCGGTGATTGAGTGATACCCAGAAACTTGCCTACATGTGCCTCAAATATGAGCCTGGATACGATGCTTACCTGGTGGTACCCTTTCATGTTTGGCTTCTTATAAGGGGTTCGGATTACTCCTGGGCTTTCCTTCGCCTTCCTGTAATGTTTTTTAACTGTTCGCGATCCTCCTCCCTCCTCTTCATTTATTCCCCATCACTGAATTGCTGTCAGCTGTCATAGTCGGGTGGTTCTCTTGCTGTCATAGATTTCGAGGAAGGACATGTAATTGCCATGGCCCCTGCTGCAGACAACACATAACAAATGGTACAGCGTTTTATGATGCAAGGAAGAGGTCCAAACATGATAAAAAGATAAGAACTGACCGGCCTAAGACTTCTGCATACTACTTAGAACCTGTAGCTGGAATTACAGTCTCTGCTAATTGCACAGCAATCCCAGCAAAAGCGCTGAAGAGGAACTGAGACCACTGTATCATAATTCCATGTAACCCTGAAGAAAGGGTTACAGGACTTGCCAACTTTGCCCTGGAAGGATTGTGTGCACCTCCCTAGCTTCTCAGTTACTAACCCTCTAATTAGAAATAAAACATACCGTATTTTCCAGACTATAAGGCGCACATAAAAGCCTTGGATTTCCTTAGAACTCCAAAGTGCGCTTATAGTCCGTGCGCCTATTATGGCCGCAGGGCTCGGACCCTACTTACAAGTCCTCGCTACCGGAGACCGGAGACAGCAAATATCTCCAGCGGGAACTGCCGACCACGCGGCACGAACAACTTCTGCCGCGTCGGTCTGCATTTTCCCGCGGATCTCTCTGTCCTCCGGTAGCGGTGACCTATGAAAGTTGGTCCGCTGCTCCTCCACCTCTCGCCCCTCACCTTCCCCGCGTTGCGTCTCGACGTCGCGCGTCCGATGCCCGTCGGGTCTGCCGCTCCGCCCCCGGCCTCCGCCACGCCCCGACCCACGCGCTTATAGTCTCCCCCGATGCGCCTTATATATTGCTTATTACATATATAAGGCGCATCGGACTAATCGCCTATAATTCCGGTGCGCCCTAAAAATGGCCCGGAAAATCGGTATACCGTATTTTTCGACGATAAGGCACCAATAAATCCTTAATTTTCAAAATCAAAGGTGCGCTTATAGTCCAGTGCCCCTTATATATGAACTGTGATTTACACACAACAGCTTGCCTTGAACTGTGCACAGGTCTGCCACCTGCTGGTCATTCACCTTATAATCAGGTGCGCCTTATAATCCGATACGCCTTATATATGAACCTAGACGTTTAGCAGGCTTTAATTGATGGTCGCCTTATAGTCCGAGGTAACTTGTACAAGCAATTCCAATGTACACCTGCGGTATTTTCCTGGAGAGTGAGCAGTGGATTTTGGAGACAATGGGGGACTATATCACTCTTATTGCTTCCTTTTTCTTGTTTTGTGGGTGCTACTTTTGTGCAGTTTACAACTTTTTAGTGGCATAACGAACATACCAATTGTATGACCATATAAGGATACAATAGAGACAGTTCCACAAAGAGACAAGAGTGTTGAAGAGCGGCCCCCAAATACCAAGTCATTATCAGTGTTGACGGCACTTACCTGTTATAGTAGGTCCCGTTATCCTGTACATAGGAGGTTGCGCGGCCTCTCGTTGTGGTCATCCTCCGAGCTTTAGTCTGAGCTGTCATCGCTGGCGTGCGCTGTGGGTACTGAGAGAGAAGATGGAAAGTTTTTATCTACAGAAATAATACTACAAAGTCCCAGTGCACATCTCCTAAGTTTCAGTTATCTCCTCTAGTTATGAGCCAAAACCTAGGACAAAACACACAGACAGGAGCAAGTCCTTTCCATAAACCTTCCCTGTGTAGCTGTCCTGTTCTGTGTTGTTCCAAGCCCACCAGGAAATAACTGAGAACAGGATTGTACAAATCGGGTCTTATTAATGGGTTGAATTCTGCGCCGACATCTTATTAATGAGGGGGAGGCTGCTGCCGGCATCTTCTTAATGAGGGGAGGCGCTGCCGGACCTCCTTATTAATGAGGGAGGCTGCTGCCGGGACATCTTATTATAGGGATGCTGCTGCCGCATCTTAATTAAATGGGGAGGTGACTGCCGACATCTTCTTATGAGGTGAGGCTGCTGCCGGACATCTTCTTATTAGGGGGTGGTGGGGGAGTGCTTCTGCCGGACATCTTCTTAATGGAGGGGGGGTGGGGGGGGCTGCTGCCGGATATCTTTTATTAATGAGGGGTGGGGGGGGGGGGCCTGCTGAATAACTCTTATGGAATGAGGGAGGCTGCTGCCGGACATCTTATTAATGAGGAGGGTTGCTAGACAGATCTAATAAGAGAGGCTGCTGCTGAACACTACTAATTAAGGTCTAAGTATATGGCTGTGGCATAAATATATGTATTCTCAATTATAGTGGGCAGACATGGGTGGAAGCTCGTGTTTATGTATATGGTTCCCCGATCCTAAAGTTCGTATCATGGCCTGCGACAGAGATGTGAACGGGGAACATGACAGATAAATCTGGGAAACGTTCACACGCAAACCTAAGGGGTGGGGATACTTAAAACCCCTCACCTTGTGCTTTGTTTTGTGGCGACTTTTTTTCTTTTCTTTCACTTTCTTTCTTTTATTCTTTTTGTACTTTTTATGAGACTTTTCTTCTCTGTTCCCTCCTCTTCGCTCGTCTCTTCCTTAGCTTCCTACCTTTAATCTACTACTAGTTCACTGCCTCCATACATGGTCCCCTTATCAAACGAGCTGTGTCAGGCAGAATTTTGGGTTGTTTTCATGGCTTCCACATCAAACTTGTTAACTTTGTCGCCACCCTGCTGTGTAATCCACAAAATATACTGGCAAACTTTTATCATTTACCGATATTATTTCAGCGCTTCTTGCGCATCTGTTTACATTCCCCTCACCCGCCATATCCCAAACTTATAAGAACGCTACTACACTTGATCTTATACAAAAGGTTCTTAGAAGTGCTGTTTGGGGAGTAGCCTAGAGACAGGGGCTTGGATTGGCGAAAGCTCGCCTGGCTGCGGAGCGCCAGCTCCATCCCAAGATCCAACTAACATAGTTTTAACTGCAGCACCTTTAATCTACTACTAGTTCACTGCCTCCATAATAATAATAATAATAATCTTTATTTATATAGCGTCATCATATTCTGTAGCGCTTTACAAATCATAGGAAACAAATACAAATGTAATGTAACAGAGCACAACATTTGTATGGAACAACAGGAGTGAGGTCCCTGCTCGCCAGAGCTTACGGTTTATGAAGATGATGGGGTAACACGAGGTAAAAGAATATTTAATGGTCAAGCCATTCTTCTTAGGGAATAGAAAAAAATATAATAAATGGAATTGCTGTCGCTTGAAACACTCAGCCGTCATCTTATATACCAGGTCCAGGGTGAATGGGACTGCAGAGAAGTCTGGTGCCTGTTGGTTGCTGGATAACAGATGGGAGGACGACACAGGACGGGTTAGTAGAAGAGTTAAAACTTCATGCAGTTAATGAGTGTTATAGGCTTGCCTAAAGAAATGGGTTTTAAGAGCACGTTTGAAACTTTGGAGGTTAGGTATTAGTCTGATAGTCCGGGGCAGAGCATTCCATAGAATTGGTGCAGCTCTAGAGAAGTCTTGGAGACGCGAGTGGGAGGTCCGCACTAGGGTAGAGGTTAATCTAAGATCACTGGCGGATCTAAGAGCACGGGTTGGGCGATAGACTGAGATAAGAGAGGAGAGGTAGGGGGGTGCAGCATTATACAGAGCTTTATGGATGAGGGTTATTATTTTAAACTGTATTCGAAAGGAGACTGGCAGCCAGTGCAGCGACTGGCATGAACTGTAAGCATACATGGTCCCCTTATCAAACGAGCTGTGTCAGGCAGAATTTTGGGTTGTTTTCATGGCTTCCATGTTAACTTTGTCGCCACCCTGCTGTGTAATCCACAAAATATACTGGCAAACTTTTATCATGTACCGATATTATTTGAGCGCTTCTTGCTCACCTCCTTTGGTTCCTCTCTGCCACCCAATGGTTGAGCGATGCGTCAAGAGGGTAGTCGCCATGCCCACTCAGCTAGACACGCACGCCGCGGCCCCTGTCTGCATAGCCGTCCCCTAAGTGCCGGGTCATTATTGGATGTTAGATGACTATCTAGCTCATTCTGTCATCTGTCCAGGCCCTGTTCGTGCCCATAATTTTGGCATAATGGTGCGATTAAGCAGCCTCAGAGGCATCCATGCATGCTGCCCCTGCTGTTTCCTGTCCATTTCCGTGGTGTTTCCATCCTTTTCTGAGGTTCCCAGGTGTTTGGCCAAGCTTCCCTGTGCAGAGCCTTGGTCCCCTTGAAAAATGCTCGAGTCTCCCATTGACTTCAATGGGGCTCGTTATTCGAGACGAGCACTCGAGCATCGGGAAAAGTTTGTATCGAATAACGAGTACCCGAGCATTTTAGTGCTCGCTCATCTCTAGTGGCTACTTTGAAGAACCTAGCCACTTTTTTTTTGTTAAGTATATAATTCCACATGAGTTAATTCATAGTTTTGATACCTTCAGTGTGAATCTACAATGTTTATAGTCATGAAAATACAGAACACTCTTTGAATGAGAAGGTCTGTACTGCATATGATTGTTTCTTACATACACATCATCACGTATACTATGTTAGTTGGATCTTGGGATGGAGCTGGCGCTCTGCAGCCAGCTCCATCCCAAGATCCAACTAACATAGTTTTAACTGCAGCACCTTTAATCTACTACTAGTTCACTGCCTCCATAATAATAAAAAAACAATTAAAAATAGAACCACTATGCTATTCCATTATTCCTAGGTGAAATATTCAAACGACCCGGCCTGCTTTGAAAATTATAATTTTTTTCAAAGTAAACGCTTCTGGCCCCCAGGCCCATTTTGGGTGGGGAGGAGCCAAGAGACAGGGGTTTGGACAGGCGAAAGCTCGCCTGGCAGCGCACCGCCAGCTCCATCCCAAGATTAGGCAGCCTCAGAGGCATCCATGCATGCTGCCCCTGCTGTTTCCTGTCCATTTTGCCTCCACGATCCTCCACAGCGTCCACCAATGTCTCCATGCGCAACTTTCAACTCTCTATACCCCAGACGCTGGAGCACGAGAGGATATGAATTTTCAGGTGTTTCACCAGATACATAGTGGAACTCGGCCCATCTGTCGCCGCCATGCAGGAGACCTGAAATTGCAATCATAGCAGCGCAATACGGATGCCCCATACTGTCGCTCTTAATCATGGAAGTCGTCTCCATGGCTGCCTCCACATGTCGTCCTCTTATCAAAAGAGCTGTGTCAGGCTCATTTTTCGGGTGTTTCACGAGATACGTTATGGAACTTGGTCACTATATCGCCACCATGCTGTGTTATCGACTAAATATACCGTCAGCCTTTTGTTCACATAGGAAATCATTTCAGTGCTTCTTGCTCACCTCCTTTGGTTCCTCTCTGCCACCCATTGGTTTGAAGCCTGAGACCATTTAGGGTATGTCGCCATGCCACTCTCTAGCCTGCCGTCCCCTATAGTGTCAGGGTCAATTATTGGATGTTTTAGATGCTATCTAGCCTCATTCGGTCACTCTGTCATGGCCATGCTGTTGCCCATAATTTTGGCATAATGGTGCGATTAAGCAGCCTCAGAGGCATCCATGCATGCTCACATGTGTCCGTTACTTCTTCCGAGTACAGAGACCCCCCACATGTGGACGATACTTGTTTTATGGGGGCACAGCGAGGCGCAGAATGGAAGGAGGGACCTAGAGCTGCCAGGATTTTAGTTTCCTCATTGGCCCCTTCTGTAGGCTATAAAATTTTCGCTTTTTCGTTATTGGGGCCAAGTAATGGCATTTTTTTTGCGGGATGAGATGCTTTTTTCAGTGTTGCCATTTTGGGGTTGGTATCACCTATTGTTGAAAATGTAGGAACTTGTTTTTGAGGACAGGAGCAGAAAAGCATCAATTCTGTACTGGATTTTTGACTTTTTTTTTGGTGTTCCCCGTATAGCCTAACAATCATGTTATCTTTATTCTATGGGTCGATGCAATTACGGGGATACCAGACGTGAATATATTTTCTTACGTTTTACTAAATGTGTCAAATAAAACCCTAATGTGGGGAAAAATCTATCATTTTTGCATCGCCGTCTTCCATTGTTAAGTTTTTGGCTACGGAGCTGGCTGATGACATGTTGTACTTTGCACCAGTATCATTCTGGAGTACATATGTTTTTTATCACTTTTTATAGCTTTTGTGGGACTCAATAGTTTAAAATCATATTTTTTGGCAGGTTTTTTAACGGCATTCATCGTGCGGGTTCAATAATGATTTACTTTTATTCTACAGGTTGTTACAGACGCGCTGATACTATATATGTGAGGTTTGTGTTATGATTTAGACTTTTTTTGGGGGTCATATGTCTCTTTATATGTTATGGGGCTTTGGGGGATTTTTATTGATTTATTACTTCATTTTTTATTGAATAACATTTTTTTTTACTTTTTTTACTACTTCCACCATGGGACATGAACAAGCAATCCTCTGATTGCTTGTTCATGATAATACTCTGCAATACTGATGTATTGCAGGGCATTAGCAGTGTCAGCCTATGCACATGCATAGGCTGACACTGTGCCTGAAACATGACATCACAGGTGCCATCTTTCAGGCACTGCCAGCAGGCATCTCTGGGGTCCTGATCGCACCCCCCACCCCCACAACGGCGCGAGGGTGCCGATCGTGGGGGAAATG
Source organism: Engystomops pustulosus (assembly GCA_019512145.1). Classification (NCBI taxonomy): domain Eukaryota; kingdom Metazoa; phylum Chordata; class Amphibia; order Anura; family Leptodactylidae; genus Engystomops; species Engystomops pustulosus. Next base: position 55,730 of record WNYA01000810.1, read on the forward strand.
CCCCCCAAAGGCATGTTAAATGCACCCGCGATTGGAGCCCACTGTTACAGCCGGCATCCCGTGTTTGCCAATGCCGGTTCGGCTTAGATCCAGAGCCGAGCCGGCATCATCTCAGTGGCGGGTATATCCGCCGCAGAGCGGTAAGGGGTTCACTCGATGCAAAGGACCTGAAGTGATGTCACAAGCATGTGACTCCTTACATGCTTCAGGCCGGGCCAATTACAAAGAAGCCGCCCTGCATGCATCATTCTAAAGTACTTAATTTGATGCAAAGGACCTGTAATGATGTCACAAGCATGTGACATGACATGCTTCAGATCGGCCAATTACAAACATGCTTTTCTCTTCTGGGGTGAGCTGATGTCACAACCAGGAAGTACCCACCCATATCAGCTGAATGTAATATATATATATATATATATATATATATATATATATACACACCAGATATATCTCAGGCTAGGAAGAAGTCAGCAGCATGATACAGGTATCCTTGGAATCGTTATCAAAGTTTCTCTCCACTATTATTTGTCAGTAACTTTATAGTTAAGCTTTAAGTGCAATACATGTCATTTTGTTTAAAAAAAAAAAAAAAAAAACAGATAAAACATCCTGCCCAATTTTTATTTTTTTAAAACCTTCATGAATTGCAATGCAAATTTAGTTGTATATTGTACTTCATGTGACGTGTGCCAATGGCGTTATATCGGTTGCACAATACCTTAAGTTAAAGACATGTTAGCACCGAACTGCTATCAAAAACGGCAACACGAGCGCCTCCAGTGCTGCTAAACATTTCATCCAGACGCACAACAAGTTGGGGATGAATTATTAATTTCTGCTATTGAACAGATGAAACGTAAGGTACGAGGGGGAGACCAAAAAAAAAGATCTATTTGTGAAGTGAAATGGATTTTTAATCTTATTACATGGTTCCCCTAACGGCATGAATTTTAGGAATGATCTTGTATATATTTAGTAAAACAAATAACAGTTTACAAATCAAAAAAAGACAAATATAATATCCTGATTATTTTATGTCGTTCGGCCCTTTTACGTAATACCTATTTGTATATTCTTCTGTTCCTTTTGGTTGTACTATATCCGATGCCCTTTTTTAGGATAATAGTGTATTATCCATAGACTCATGTTTATGCTTTTCATTATATCGTATTATATGCAGGATGTGACGCGGTTAGTAAGGCGGAGCTATTGCTTTTAGTTTGGTTCATTCATCTGCATGTTAGCCATGAGAAAAGATGCTATCCGAAACGCGTAGGCTGCTTAAATAGGTACAAGCACCATGTACTAGGTATTTTTTTATGAAGAATAAAGTAGAGGCGGTCCCCTTCTTAAGAACACCCAACTTACAGATGACCCCTAGTTACAAACGGACCTCTAGATGTTGGTAAGTTACTGTACTTTAGTCCTAGGCTACTACAATCAGCTGTAACAGTTATCACAGATGTCTACAATGAAGCTTTATTGTTACTCCTGGTTCTTATGACGACCCAACATTTTTAAAAATCCAATTGTCACAGAGACTAAAAAATGTTGCCTGGGGTTACAATTCTAAAATATACAGTTCCGACTTACATACAAACTCAACTTAAGAACAAACCTATAGAACCTATCTTGTATGTAACCCGGGGACTGCCTGTATCAAGAAACTTGTAATTAGTTATGCCGCGGTGTTTCTCCACTTGCTGGATGTTGTGTCTAATGAAATGAATGTAAAACTTTAGACTTTTATTACTGAAAGTAATAAAAATGTCTTAACCGATTCTCTCTCGTGATTCCGGCATTTGGCAGATATAAATAATTTGGATATCACTGACCAAAGACAGGAAAGGTTTATTCTGACTGCATGTCATACAGTGAGAATATAGAACACGTGTCTCGCTATATAGTGTATGGAAACTTCTGATTTTAACTGCAAGGCTACATTCACACGGACGTATGAAAACGGCCGTATCCGTACCGTACAGTTTTTTTACGGGTTACATACGGCAACATTCATTTCAATGGACAATACGTCTGACCATTTATATTGACGTTGTTAACTCCGTTCCGTACCGTATACTGACCGTATAAAAATATAGAGCATGTCCTATTTTCTCCCGTATTTCAGTTCCGTATGCCCTAGAAGTCTATGGGGGACGTATAAAATACGGGTTACATACGGATTAAAAACGTCACGTATATACGGCCCGTAAATACGGGACTGGAGAAATCATACGTGAACGTAGCCTAAATGTTTAAAAATACAGCAATTAGTGTCCGCGCCAATGACCACCACTGCTGGAGCAGGAGCCTGGTGGAGATATACTATGATGATTGTGTAGGGCACAACTTCTGTGCATGGAAAATTACCGATCTGTCCATCCAATGTTACACTCAATCTGCAGTCACAGGTGGATAGCGCCACCTATTGGACAGAAAATATTAACGTTGTGAAGTTTCTTTGAGGGAAAGAGCCATTTACAAGACTTAGATGTACATTCACCTCAAGTACGGTGAGATCCTTCTCCCCTTCCAGTCCATGCCGGAGGGATCATTGCAGCGAGAAGATCTCTCGCTGTTGAGATCTTCTAAACAGATGAGCAACGAGTTAAACTCGATCAGACCTGCAACACATTCTGCTGGACTCGGGGACCTTGCGATTCTTCTAATGCTTCTTCTACTTTCCACCAATCAGTAAAAAGTAGCCCTAAAGACTCTTTGGCCAGGGTCAACCAAAGAGTAGAGTGTCAGACATCTTACTATAGAGGGCAAGATCTTCATTCTCCATAATTAGACTCCGTACACGGAGGAATCCCCAATGTCTCCGTAAGCAAGCTATTTACCAGGACTCTCGTTTGCGCCACAAAGGGGCTCCAAAATGTAGTATTATGTACTATGGTGGGAAAGTAGTTCCTGATATCCTCATGCGGGCGCTGTGGGCATCTTCTATTCTTAACTTGTGTTATACGCAGGAGGCAGGTCAGCTTGGAATGGGACGACTCTTTCCTCAAATCCGTAACATTGCTTGTAACTATCAAGACCTTCTCAAGTTTCTAAGGAAAAACTTCAGCTGTAGGTTCTCAAAATTGTCAGAAACTGGAGACTATCCACGAGCTCATCTGAACAAAGGGCTACGCCAAGGTTTAGACTTTTTGGAAGAACATGGTTATTCGGAAGGCCAGATACTTCGTAATGCTAGTTAGGATCCACTGAATATGGAAACGACCTTTCACCTCTTCTGGAAATGCCAATTTTCATGGGTACGAGAGTTTCTGTTCCCAGAATCAGATTTCATAGACTAACACCAGCACTTTATGGACTTTCTCCAGGGACCCATATAGGCTGATGTTTTCTGAACTGTTGTAAACGGTTTGCCCATGAAAGAAAGTTCTCAAATTTTAATCCCCTAGTGCAGTGGTGGCGAACCTATGGCACGGGTGCCAGAGGCGGCACTCCAAGCTCTTTCTGTGGGCAACCGGGCCTTCGCCCCAGCTCACCAGACAGGACTCAAAGAATTTTCCTGCAGTTCCAAGCAACTTTAAAGATGCTGCTTTCAGTTATATTTTAAAGTATACTTGGTTTACTTGGCTACTTGAGACTGTAGAAAGAGGGAGAATGTGTAGACAGGGCCAAATAATCTTTGGAGGACCTCCTGCTGGATTCCCTGTGTACAGAGGTAAATAATCTTTGGAGGACCTCCTGCTGGATTCCCTGTGTACAGAGGTACACTGGAAAGAAGCTGCAATTATGTAAATTTTCCCTCCTTCTTTCTACTGTGTTGGTGTCCTCAGGACATGTATGATGACAGTATGATTAAAAGTTGTTGAAGAATAGGGAACAAAAAGTTACTGCATTAATTTTTGGTTGGCACCTCGCGATAAATGAGGGTTTGGGGTTGCAGTTTAGGCACTCGGTTGCTAAAAGGTTCACCATCACTGCCCTAGTGTATATACAATAAAAAATTTTAACCTTTTACTTAACAAGTTTTTTTGCCGTTTTAGCTTCTATCACTCAGTGATGGTTAGTGTAAGATTCCAGAGCGTGAGAGGGGACTCTCTTAGCAGACACATTATGATCCGTCTAGTTCTGTGAGATGCTGTGTGCTGACAACGTGCTTAGATTATCAGGCTACAGGGTTTAGCCACATTTTCATTTGGCTTCTGAAGATTTCTACTAATATTTGACATGTAAAGAGAGATGAGACCGCTCAGAGCCATTAGATGGATACAAACCAAAGGATATGGACATTCTTTTGACTGTGTCCAAATTTTCAAGTTTATTTACAAAAAAGGCATTCGCCTCACGGAAACTCATTTGTCAATTAAAACTTCACTTTTATTGAGTCTTATTTTTAAAAAATCATATATGATGTCCCACAGAGGGGGATTGTAAAAGATTTTAATACCTTTGTAGCAAAACCTGATTTGTTTTTTTTTCCCCTCCACCCCTGACACTTCTCCATGTATGTAGTAAAGCAAATGAAACCGTATAAAACACACTATATATAGAGGATATGTTTATAGGGCGGTTGTCCAATTTCATCAAATATTATTTGTGTGAAGAAAAGTTCCACAATTTTCCAATAAACTTTCTGTCAATCCCTTATGGTTTTCTAGATCTCTGCTTGCTTGTCATTTTTTTTAGGATGTTTTTATGCTTACTTCCTGTGGATAAACACCGGTCTCTGGTCATGTGATGTCACACAGGTGCACGGCTCGTTATATACCTGCTCATGTGATGTCACACAGGTGCACGGCTCGTTATATACCTGCACGGCTCGTTATATACCTGCTCATGTGATGTCACACAGGTGCACGGCTCGTTATATACCTGCATGTGTGATGTCACACAGGGGCGTGTCTCGTTATATCCCTGCTAATGTGACGTTATATCCCTGCTAATGTGATGTCACACAGGTGCACGGCTCGTTAGAGCAATCCAGTCCTGTCTTATAACCAGCCGTGCACCTTGTGACATCACATGACGAGGGAGTGTTTTTTTTTTCTACAGGAAGTAAACAATAAAGCTTCCTGTTGAAGGACAGCAAGCAGAGATCTAGTAAACCGTTGAGCGATTTCTACAAAGAGCACTGGAAATTGTCCTTATCAATCCCCCTCTGTGGGACATCATATACGATTTTTTAAAAATAAGACTCAATAAAAGTGAAGTTTTAATTGACAAATGAGTTTCAGTGAGGCGAATGCCTTTTTTGTAAATAAACATGAGATGGATACAAGACACCTGAGATCTGCTACCTCACCTATAAAACACAGTCAGCTCTGCTACGCCTCCCCACGGATCCAGAGCTTATCTTTTCTGTAGAGCTGCTGCTATCTCCTCTGTAGGTGCCTGTGTCTGTAGTTCTCTCTGCCTCCTGCAGTATAAGAGAAGCTATTCCTGCCAGAGGAATCTGCCCAAGCATAGTCAGCAGCACATTGTACAGTATAACAATTCAAAAACGGAATCTCCCTAGATTACATATTAAAAACAAAAATTAAAAACACATTTGATCTCACTGCATCCAAAACCGTCAGAGTGGAGGGAAAATAACCTTCTTGAACGTAGCACACAATATTAAAGGAAACCTACCACCCCGGATCTACCTATTAAGGTAGACCCGGTGGTAGGTGCATCTAATTAATGTCAGGATACACCTTTTTAGGGCTAATTCTTTACTCCCCTCTGTCTTTTCTAACCATTAATCAGGGTAATATGTAAATTTTCTAAAGAGGCTACTTGGGTGTGGAGTAGCTGGAGCTGAGGCTACACCGCGCGGTTACTCCATGCTCCAGTAGCCTCTTTGATCCCCCTATCCAGAGATCTTCTGCGTGCATGCGCAGAACTCTGGCTTCGCGGAAGAGTGTGTGCAGCTCCTTGTAGCTGCGCGCTGAAGATATCTGATAAGAGGATCAAAGAGGCTACTGGTGCGTGGAGTAGCCGGGCCGTGTAGCCTCAGCTCCGGCTACTCCACGCCCCAGTAGCCTCTTTAGAAAATTTGCATACCGTATTTTTCGGACTATAAGGCGCACACAAAATCCTTAGAAATAAAAGGTGCGCCTTATAATCCGGTGCGCCTTATATATGAACCTAGAAGTTTTAGCAGGCATTTATTGATGGTGCGCCTTATACTCCGGTGCGACTTATAGTCCGAAAAATACTGTATTACCCTGATTAAAGGTTAGAAAAGACAGAGGGGAGTAAAGGATTTGCCCTAAAAAGGTCTATCCTTACATTCGTTAGATGCACCTACCCCCGGATCTACCTTAATAGGTAGATCCGTAGTGGTAGGCTTCCTTAAAATGAAGCCACTAAGTAAAATCCATCCACAAAAATCAAGCCCTCATACCTTAAACAAAAAAATAAAAAGAAATGACTAATTTTTGAAGGCAGAAAGTAAAAAATGAAAATGCAGAACACAACTTGGCTGCGGCAGGCAGAAGTTAAGAAGGAAAAGAACTACAAAGAGAAAGAGAAGTCCTTTAAATGTATCTACATTTGACAATATTCCATGCACAGGTAAAAAGAAGCACATACAAAATAATAGTACGACATATATTTCCAATAATAGTTTTACAAGCAATAAACCGTGGGGGGGGGGGAAACAAAAATATAGAGATAGCTGTGCACTAAAACAGGGAAATGTCGCAGCTTAAATATTCAGTTAAAACAGCAGAATTCATAAAGTACAGAAAATACACAAAAAAAATATGGAAGTACAAAATGCCATGCAAAATACATCATAGTCATCATCTACAGTGCACAATACAGGTCAATGACCGTGAAAACCCAAAATGTATTAATAGTAACAAAAAGAATTTGTCAGATTCTCTTCTTATCATCGCAAGATTCTAGAACTTTCTGTCCACTTTACAGGGAAAAAAAAAAGGATAAAACGGTTTAAAACGTCATCCGACTTATAGGACGCGCGACTGTGATTCTATATAGAAAAGGGACCACCCAACTTTACAGCTATTACAACGGACACGTTAGAGGGAAGTTTCTGGCTACAAATCCTGAGAATGTAACCATAGAATAGAGATCCGCGATATCAGAGCAATGGCCCTCCCCTCCCCCACAGATCAGCTGATAATAGACAGTGGCGCTCTCGGGTTTAGTGGCCAAACCAAGTCACTGCAGCTTAGTTCCTACTTAGAACTGATCTGTATCAAAGGGGTTTTTGGGCTCAGACTAAAGTTAGGCCCAGACTAAAGTTAGTTAGGCCCAGACTAAAGTTAGTTAGGCCCAGACTAAAGTTAGGCTCGGCAATTTCCGTCAGTTCCATAGAGATTAATGGAGCAGAACTGTCATGCGCGGCCGTCTGCTCCATTACCCTGACGGAGCAACAAAGGGTCCGATGGAGGTACGTGGGAACCCATCGGACCCCTCATTTTTGCAATCTGTGGGGGTCCCAGCACTGAAATCCAGAGGATAGGCCCTAACTTTAGTTTGTGGTAAAACCCCTTTAATCTGTAGTAATCTGATCTGAACACTTAACAGAGAATGGAGCTTCTAACAACAGCAGAATTATGGGGGTTCTGATTCCTGGATCTAAACCCCTAGGATAGGTCACAGATATTGTAGCCTGGAAACAATCTACCTTGCAGTATGACCCATCTCCTAATACACTATACATCTCTATGGTTACAGCTCCGCTCCTTATACCCAGGTACAGAAACATCTGCAAACCCCAATACATTAGTGTCTCAGAGCTTCTCCCTTGCAGTTTGCTTTACTATATACAATCTGTATCCTGTACAACCAGCGACACATTGTGCATCCGCGGCATCACAAATCAGGTAAAACTACTTGGCGCCATTACATAGCGGGTGAAAGGAATAATCCCACCTAGAGGAGGGCGGAGCTTGCAGGGTTTTTTTGGAGATTTTTGAGGCCTTTATGACGGTGACCTCTGCTTATGAATCCCATAAGTAACAGTTCTGCAACTTCCTATTAAACTTAAAAGTTGGTGCATAAGGAAAACTTCTCAAAAAGTAAAAGATTTTAATACCTTTGTAGCAAAACCTGATTTGTTTTTTTTCCCCTCCACCCCCGACACTTCTCCATGTATGTAGTAAAGCAAATTAAACCGTATAAAACACATTATATAGAGGATAGGTTTATAGGGGGGTTGTCCAATTTCATCAAATATTATTTGTGTGAAGAGAAGTTCCACAATTTTCCAATAAACTTTCTGTCAATTCCTTACGGTTTTCTAGATCTCTGCTTGCTTGTCATTTTTTTAGGATGTTTTTATGCTTACTTCCTGTGAATAAACACCGGTCCCTGGTCATGTGATGTCACACAGGTGAACGGCTCGTTATATATCCCTGCTCGTGTGATGTCACACAGGTGAACGGCTCGTTATATATCCCTGCTCGTGTGATGTCACACAGGTGCACAGCTCGTTATATATCCCTGCACGTGTGATGTCACACAGGTGCACAGCTCGTTATATATCCCTGCACGTGTGATGTCACACAGGTGCACGGCTCGTTATATATCCCTGCACGTGTGATGTCACACAGGTGCACAGCTCGTTATACATCCCTGCACGTGTGATGTCACACAGGTGCACAGCTCGTTATATACCTGCACATGTGATGTCACACAGGTGCATGGCTCGTTATATACCTGCTAGTCCTGTCTTATAACCAACAATGAAGCTTCCTGTTGAATGACAGCAAGCAGAGATCTAGTAAACCGTTGAGCGATTTCTACAAAGAGTATACAGGAAATTTGTATAACTTTGCACTACACAAACAATATCAATTATTAACACCTTTAATACCCCTTCACATGGGACGTATTCGGCCCATAGACTGAGCACTGCCCCAGAGCACTATATAGTAGTATCTGATGCTACCAGTCCCTGCAGGACAACCATCCTACGTCGTAACAACGTTTCCCATATGGGACATAAGGAGCATCGGACTTGGTGATCATAGATCACTACTGCACTTGGAGTTCTGATCCATTTGTTCTGGGAAAGACGCCCCTTCACATGGTCACAGATGGAGTTTGATAATTTCGATAAGGTCTTACGTGCCAAATACATAATAATCCACTCACACGGACCTCGCGCGGCCCCCTAGCTCGTCTGCTGGTCTCCTCTTTCAGTGACGAGTGGCTGCTCCACTCACAAGTCCGAGCGTCAGCCAAGTTATGGATAATATGTTCGTGGCTGGATGATGACGCCTTTGTGAGAGCGTTCCTGAACGTGTCCATCTCTTTGCTGGATTTCCATGGGCCACGTGTGTGTGAGCGGAGATAATGTACACAGAACCGCTGTGTCCCATATACATGTATCATCTTCACATTATGTCCTATTTACAATGAAAGTGCTTTATTGTAGCCTTTTGTGTCGCTTCCTCTATCACATGATTGACTATTATATATGGGGGGGGGGGACTCCAAAAAGGATACAATACCACAGAGACTGCAGTCAGCGGAACCGTTATCTACACCGGGAGCGGCGCGGGAGGAGGTGTGAAGCGTAATGTACAAATAAATAAATGGGGGGGGGGGAGCCAAATACAAGGCCCGACACGGGAAAGAAAATACAAAAATGTAATAAACAAGGGGGCGCCGCTAACAGAACGGAGAGGCCGTGGGGTCGAAGGTCTTGAAAACGTCTTTGAGAGGCTTGTCGTCATCCCCTTGGCCCTCGGCGGGGGGAGCGTCTTGGGTTGGGGTGACCGGAGCTGCTGGTTTGATCTGCCGGGGGTCACTGTACTGAGGTCTGATGAGTCCTGCTAATGCGGAGACAGGGAGGTTGTGCACTGCTGGTGGGGGGCAGGCCGGTGCTGCCGCGGGTTTGGTTTCCTCTGTGTCGTCAGCTGGGGCGTCCGGTTTATCCTCCACAACCTCCGGACTCTTCTCGGACGCTCCTCCTTTGCTGAGCGGCTGCGTTTCCTCTGCTTCCTCCGACTCTCCTTTGCTCGTCTTGCCCGAATCTGCAGTATCTTTTGAATGATCCCCGTTTTCTCCTACAGAAGGCGGGACGACATCAGGGGAAGTTGCGGAGGCGTCCCGTTGGCTGTACAGACTGATAGTTTTCAGTATGGATGTAGGACTAGTTATTTTAGCACTGGAAGGAGACAGTTTTGGAGCATACGATGACAGGGCATCCTGGGCGGGTCTGAATGATGCTGGAGGGGAGCCTATGGAGGATCTTGCCGCCAAGCGGGGATCGACTTTGGGTGACAATGGCTCTTTTGTGGCGCCGTGCTGGCTGTCGGAACTGGGGGATCTGTGGAGTCTTGACTGAAGGCTCTTTTGGAGACGGGGATCGTTCATTTTGTTGATGGTCACATGTGAATCTGCTGGCTCCGGGAAGCCGCTGCCTTTAGCTTGTTGTTTGGCTTTTTGCTCCAGTCTGGGATCCACCCTTTCCAGTCTCGGGTCGGTAGCGGACTGATGCGTCTCCAGGCTCCTGGACTTGTTAAGCCTCTGGTCGGCAATAAGTGGCGGTAACGGTAAATTAATTGACGAGACCGGATCAGGTTTAGGAGGGGGCACTGGGAGCAGATCCTCTGGAGCCCAGACAACAAGTTTTGCAAAGTTGGGTTTGGACAGTACGATATCCATTTTAATGTGGCTGAACTGCCTTAGTTTACATCGCGGGTCCCTCAAACTCACCCCCGGGAGCATGTCTAGCGGTATAATGGCAGTCTTCTCTCTCAGCTCCCTTTCAGCATCTTCATCCTCATCATCCGCACCTTTCTGCTTGACGTTCCCTCCAGCGTGGGGAAGACGACTGACGGCAGAGGTCTCAGGTTTGACCTTCCTGGGGTCGCGTGCGATTCTTGGGTCGGATGTGACGCTCTCAGTGTGATGTGCAGGACTTTGGCCTTGGCTTAGTCTGAGTCTAGGATCGGCCCGCTCTTTCGCCAGCCTTGGGTCCATAATCGGTAGGGCTGGCGGCTGCTCGCTGGAGTTGCTTCTGGCCAGTTTAGTTTGGTTCCTCAGAGTTTTCAGGATGGAGCTGACCCCGCTGCCATCCTCCTCCTCACTGCTATACCAGTTTGCAAATTCATCTGAAAAAAACAAGCTTTGGTTAATATCTGTATCACCCTCACAGATAGCAACAAACCACCACTAACCTGTCATCTAGGACAGAAACAGGATCCAGAATGATGTCCTTCTATCTACTAGGAGGCAGCGTTACACAGAAAAGGAACTACTAATACTGAATACACATGACCTAAGGAGTCATGGGGAGGAAGAGAGTCACTATAATAATTCCCTTATTTATATAGCGTCAACATATTACGCAGCGCTGCACAGAGCTTGCCAAATCAGTCCCTGTCCCCATGGGGCTCTAATCAACCTGCCAGTATGTTTTGGAGTGTGGAAGGAAACCCATGCAAACACGGAGAGAACACACAAACTCTTTTCAGATGTTGACTTGGATAAGACTGAAACTCAGGACCCCAGCGCTGCAAGGCTGTAGTGCTAACCACTGAGCCACTGTGCTGCACAACTGGGCTGTCCTCTCTGGCTTTATTCATGTCCTATATCACAAGTCTGGGTGACAGCTGATGATGATCGCTTATGCGGATGTACTTGCCAAATGAGACCTTAATCAAGGACAGCGTGACTCTTAGCCGCGCATCTGACTTTTTGTCTCATTTGTATACAGTGATTATTGCTCTTTTTCTGTGTTATAGTGAATCTCCCACAATATGTGGATGCTGAGTGACAAATCTGGCGTTGTATAACAATGTCTAGTCTAACTTTGCACCTCCTATTAGTTGCCTCATGTTTCCCTTTTGCAAGGCCACGCTCCTCAAACTAGATGTAGAAGTCTCTACAAAAGTGACCAAAACCCCTTTATAAATGACACAAGGCTTTTTTATTTTCTTTTTCAACAAATTACGACAAATCTGTGAATTCATACTGATAAGTTGAGCATTATATGTTTTTCATACCACTTTTCTCCAGTTTAAAGGATATTACCACCATGATGAAAGACTATATGCAAATGAGCCTGAGTGGCTCCATTGACACCTATGGACCCTGGAGCCCCTCCGGCTCATTTGCATATAGTCCTTCATCCTGGTGGTAGATGCCCTTTAAACTAAATTCCCTCCCACATGCCCCAATGTTTCTTCATGTCCCTGTATTATCTGTCCCTCTATCAAAGAGTGTGCACATGTGAATGCCCCTGCACCCGTCTACACTCTATCCTACAACACACTGTATACCCACCTTCTTCTCTGCTCATGGATCTCTGTGGCGGAGGCTGACTAGTGTCCGCTCCATCCATTGTCTTTCCAAGTCTTGAAAATAAAACTTTATGCATAGCTAGAAACAGAACAGAGATGAAAATGTGGATTGTTCTTCACATAATCTGAGCACTTACAACACAATATACCATAATTTATCTCCTTCCCGTATTTTGCAAATTTTTATACAATATTAAGGAACTTACATTCAGGTACGCCGGAAGATTTGACATTATGAACAGCCTGCTGGGAGTAGTAGTTCTCATAGTAGGCGGCTGCCCCCTGTCCTGGCTGGTAGCTGTTCTGTGGTGGCATCCCATGTGTCTGCTCCTCTGCGTTGTGGTGGTACGGGGGTGGGTGCACATTGGGACCTTCTCTCTGATGGTTCATACCGTGGCCTGGTGAGTTGAACGATGCGTTCATACCCGAGTTCCCATACATCGGAGGAGGAGGCAGGGGCCCTGGTTCAGGTAGAGGCTCCGAGTTGTACATAGATGGATGATTTCCTTGATACGGCATATACGGCTGATTGTAAAACTTTGACCTGCAGCGGAGAGGACGAGTCACAACACGAACAAAAGCAAAACCATACGCAATAAATACAGGACATGTCAAATAGTTGCCACTTCTCGTCACTTAGCAGCTCCAGCCAAAGATATCCACATATACATTAGTTAGTAACCAGAACCAGACATGATCGCTCCAACACTTCTATCTTCTTACATATCTTTTTAGTGTGTGGATGGTATTTCCGGATAGCAGCCGGTAGACAAGTACACCTTGTTAGCAACTGTTTTGGTACATCTGAGACTCACCCGTGTCGTGGCACCTCCTCCATCTCCTCATCGATATCATGTTGAGCTTCTTCTTCAGTGTTAAGAACCTGACAAAAAGAGGATAATTACTGTCTTTATTAAATACATGCAAGTCATGTTATGGGGCTGAAATCCCTACGTAAGGGGAGCTCCCATCTTCAGGTCCTATGCACTGGCTAGGCCACAAATATCATATGTAGCAGAAAGATTCCAAATATATATATATGTGGCCTACATCTATCATAGTGACATATACTGTGTGTTTTGTGCTCACGGTGGGAATATAGAAGTATATATGTTGTCTTATTGCCAGTATCTGGAGCCTCCTCTCTATACCCTAATAGAGCTCTAACATTCATCATCAAAATGAACGTGGGTAGAATTGTATCAGATCTTTCTATAGTAATTGGAGACTTACTACATGTTGTTTGTTAACCTGTTTACCTTGTGCAGTAACTCTCTGGTGTCATCAGTAAGAGGGTCATGAGAAAACTTGCAGTTGTCCCCTTGGTAGCACTTTGCTCCTGTATGGTGAAACTTGCAAGGAAATTCACGTATGGCACAAAATGTTAAGGGCAAATAAACCAAGACTCCTAGAAGCAGAAACAGCACTATTACCGGCGCAACTTATGTGATGTGAATGATACATGAAGGTCGCTGTTCTTGCCACCTTGACTCTAGAGTCAAAGATAATTCATTGAAAGATTTCTCTGGTTATCTATGATGCAAGGAGTCCCATCATTCCTATGGGACAACTCTGTAATCCTGTTTCTCGTACAGGACAGGCAGAGACTTCTTGGATGATAGATAACTATGATGCTTGGTCCCAGAACTACTGGCAGCACATGGTCCGTATTATACTGAGTGAATGTGTTCATCTGTATTAAGGCCTAAGGAAAAGTTACAAAGATTGCAGAGTCGGGGAATCTTCATTTTCGTCCAAGCTTGTCTGAACCAATGTTGCGGCCAGACCTTATGCAGGAGGATAACTAGGGTTAGTAGCTGTGACGGCCTTTCTGATCTATAAGTGACAAGTAAAAGAAGTCAGATGCTCAGCAATTGCAAAGGATATTATGCATGTAAATGCAGTTCTCTCCTCTTGTACAGTATCCTTGTATGTAGAACTTGCAGATTTCCTTCTTCTTTTCTATTTCTGCATCGTGATCAAACTTGCATTGGTCTCCCTGAAACACAGCAGTCACAGAACCATTGTTATCTCATTTGCAAAAGTTAATAATTCAGTTCCAACACTTCCATTTCTACTCCCTGATCAATAGTAACTAGTGACCAACATACGTGCAACTCCCTCATATTTTGTGAATCCTATACAACTATCCATCACCTCCCCGACATCCTCGCATTACACCCCGCCCGCTGCTCTCCACACCGATTGTGAAATTAAGACAGACTGAAATACAGGAGCCGTACATTCACAATGTACTGCAATACGGTAGTATTGCAGTATATTGCACAAGTGGCCAGACCACTATGGTTTTAAGTACCCTATGGGCCTGAACTAATAGTAAAAAAAATTCAAATCTTATATTTATATATATTTATTTTATTTTGTTTAAATTGCCCCCTCCTTTCCCTAAAACACACATAAATATAAACAAGTAATATCATAAACACGTTAGGTATCGCTGCATCCATAAATATCCAATCTACTCTTAGCGGTGAACCCCGTAATGGAAAATCACACCTAAATGTCAGAATAAACACTATTTTAAAATTTTAATTAAAATCATCAAAAGATGAGAGTTTTCAAAATGGTATCAATGAAAAACATCATCACATCCCACAAACATTGACACAGCTCCGTACACTGAAGTATAAGAAGGTTATGGGTGTAAGAAGGAGGCAACGCAAGGCCTTTTTTAATTGCAATGCTTTTGAAATTTTAAAGCTAAAGATATAAAAGAATATAGAATTGGCACATTTGCAATTTTCCTGTTCTAAAGAACAAAGTAGAAGCGTTGTCAGAATATGATCTGTTTTTGTTTTTTTTTTAATTTTTGGCTAATTCTATTACACTTGGAATTTTTTTCCGGCTTATTAGTACAGGGCACCGAATATTAAGCGATGCGACTAGAGAGTACAATTTGTCTCGCAGATAACAAGCTCTAATATAACTCTGTACACAGAAAAATGAAGCGGAATGAAAGAACGAAAAAGCTAAAAAAAAAAAAAACTAAAGAACTTGAAGGGGTTATCCTAAACCTGGACTGTGCTTTGAGTCCATCATGAGAAAAGCACAATTGAAATCTTTGTTGTTCTAGAAGTCATTGCTTTACCTTGATGCATCTCCCCTCCAGGAAATACTTGCAGATCTGCTTCCCTTTACGCTCCACCGTGTGCTGATTGATGAACTCCTGACTCATCGCCACCCACTTCTTTGGGGGTTTATTCTCCTAATGGACAAAGTGGATATAGTGAATGCTACAACACCGGCAATTGGAGACAAGCGGGCAATAAAGATGAAGTAGAAGAAGGCGGCCAATGCCAGATACAAGTGATTGGACTGTCAAAATGTTAGCAGGATAGTGATTGGTCGTTTCGCGGAGCCTAATGATCCAGATCACTATAAAGAGCCGGAGCTCCCATCACTATTACAGCAGCACAACTTATCTTCTAATGTCACGGCATCCTGATCCGGGCCATTACACCTGAGCCCCTGTCCTGGTCACAGGTATCCACACAGAGTTGAAAATACTTAATAGACAGATCCCCTTTAAATTTCATCCTGGCAGCCCATCGAGGAAGCATTCAGGGAAGTAGAAGTGAGGATTTGTCCTCCTGTGACTGATTTTGTGGTCGGTATCGTATATTATATGATTATATCGTATATAAATGATAGTGTTAGAGATACTTACTCGTAGATCCAGGCACCATAAGTAATATGTGACTCATCATGATGGATTTTGATGATAGATTTCCTCTCAGTAATTAACCTGTATATACCCTATGTGTGATTTATTACTACATTCTACTACAGGAGAATAAAGGGACTATTTATTGGCCTCTGCAGGGAAGCTTCCTGTTAGTCATCTCCCCTTCACTGACCACAGCTTATACAATTTAGGGGGCATCAGTGCGACTTCCAAGAAGATCACTTGGGATAGTGAATAAAGCATCGGACACTGTGAGCACAACCAAAGGTGTTTTGAGTTTTTGCAATAGATCAGCCCGTCAGCATTTGCCCGTGGTAGTGCTGGGTGACATGTCAACAAAAGTGTTCAGTTTGTCGTGTTAACAACTTTCTTAATTGCAATATATTCTCTGGACATGAATCTTCTACATCCACTGAGGGACAGGTGGAGGTGGTTATATTTGGGCACATCACACGTTGTCAACATTATGTTACCCACCTCCTGGAATCCATCCTGATAATAAGGGTTGGGGCCTTTGTGGGCCCCTCGTCCTCTGCCTCGATCTTTATGTATGGGTTTCTTGTGTGGACCCATGCCCCGCGCATAGTAAAACCCTTTCTGTTCTGCTCCTGGAAAATATCATGGTATCAGTGTCTGAACTTATGCAACTTTATCAAAATAAATATAAACATAAAACTGCATTGTTAAAGAAGACATATAACATTATACGCCTTTACCTGTAAATAGCTTGGTTCTTACTACATACTCACAGGAACTTTTACAATTTTGAATCAATGCATTAAGTTTCCATGAAATATGTTATTCTAAATTAGAAGTGACACAAGCAATGGCTAAGAGACACATGAATCCCCTCCATTGGGATCTGTGCCTGCAGAGACCCTGGTTGACCGCGACATTACGGACGGTCTCCGAGTCCTGTGTGTAGCGAGCCGGTGCTTGGTGTTTCACTCCCACCAATCACATATGGAGGGATTGGTAGGGGTCCAACATTCATCTGCCATCGACCCCACAGGACAGCTTTTCTCAGCTTCTAATACGCAGAGAACGAAGCAGGAAGCAGAGAGTGTAGAGGTCATAGCAGGTAAGTGCGAGCAGGAAGTGATCTGCAATAACCTGGTCTGACCACTAGACACCACCCTGAGCGTCTTATTGCAAATTCAGTAATATTTGTATCCTGGAAACCTCATCAAGTGCCTCAATGTGCTCAATGACCATTGGTAATGATGGTAACAAAAACTGCACTAAAGTTCCAAATTCACACCCTGAGACTTCATTCACATGTATGGGTCTGTATGGATGCCCATGATTTGTGGCCGGATCATGGCCCCCATAGAGGTCTATGGCACCTATTTATGGTGCTTTGAACACACCATGTCTCACCGCGACCGAGACGTTCGGAATATGGGACGTGTCCTATATTTTGCAGGATCACTGCGGCAATACATCCAGCCGTGTGCGACCGGCGAGCATACAGTCATGTGCAGGTAGCCCTACAGGTGAAGCAGTGTGAGGTATCAAGTAACAAGTTGTAAGTGGCAAATAAATCATGTATCACATTCTTCCATGGCGGTGATTGAGTGATAACACCAGAAACTTGCCTACATGTGCCTCACAGAGGAGCCTGGCATACATGATGGTTACCTGGTGGTATCCCTTTCAAGTTTGGCTTCTTATAAGGGGGTTCGGATACGCCTGGGCTTTCCTTCGACTGCCGGTAATGTTTTAACTGTTCAGCGAAATCCTCCTCCTCCTCTTCATTGTAATTGCCATCACTGTAATTGCTGTAGCTGTCATAATCGGGTGGGTTCTTCTTGCTGTGCATAGATTTCGAGGAGGGCATGTAATTGCCATGCCCATGCTGCAAGACCACAGAATCAAACGTTACACATTTTATGATGTCAGGAAGGGGTCCAAAAATGATAAAAAGGATAAGGAACTGACCGGCCTCAACTCTGCATACTACTTAAAACCTGTAGCTGGAATTATAGTCTCTGCTAATTGCACAGCGATCCCAGCAAAAGCTCTGAAGAGGAACTGAGACCACTGTATCATAATTCTACGTAAACCTGACTGAGAGGCCTCAGTTACTAGCCTCTCGTAGAAATAAAACATATACCGTATTTTTCGGACTATAAGGCGCACAATAAACCCTTTAATTTTCTCAGAAATCAAAGGTGCGCCTTACAGTCCAGTGCGCCTTATATATGAACCGTACTTACAGACAACAGCTGGCTTGAACTGTGCACAGGTCTGTCACCTGCTGGTCATTCATCCTTATAATCAGGTGCGCCTTATATATGAACCGTACTTACAGACAACAGCTGCCTTGAACTGTGCACAGGTCTGCCACCTGCTGGTCATTCATCCTTATAATCAGGTGCGCCTTATAATCCGATAATCCGCCTTATATATGAACCTAGACATTTAAGCAGGCATTTATTGATGGTGCGCCTTATAATCAGGTGCGCCTTATAGTTCGAAAAATACGGTAGGTAACTTGTACAGCAATTCCAATGTAAACCTGTGGGTATTTTCCTGGAGAGTGAGCAGTGGATTTTGGAGACAATGGGGGACATGTATCACTCCTATTGCTTCCTTTTTCTTTGTTTTGTGCTACTTTTTGCAGTTTGCAACTTTTTAGGTGCAGAATCAAGCAGCATTCCAAAGTTAGCTGCCTCTGGGATGTAATGCAGTGGCCAAAATATTTAAATAGCATAACCAACATACACAAAGTATATGAACAAATAGGATATAATAGAAGACAACAGTTCCACAAAGAGACAAGAGTTTGAAGAGAGCCCCCCAAATAAAAAGTCAGTTATCAGTGTGACAGGCGGCTTACATGTTTATAGTAAGGGTCGTAATCCCTGTACATAGGAGGTTTGCGCGGCCTCTCGTTGTGGTCATCCTCCGAGCTGTAGTCTGAGCTGTCATCGCTGGACGGTGCGCTGTGCTGAAGAGAGAAGAGGAAAGTTTTATCTACAAGAAATAATACTACAAAGGCCCAGTGCACATCTCCGATAAGTCTTCAGTTATCTCCTCTAGTTATGAGCCAAAACCAGGACAAACACACAGAACAGGAGCAAGTCTTTCCATTATACCCTCCCTGTGTAGCTGTCCTGTTCTGTGTGTTCCACCACACCAGGAAATAACTGAAGAACAGGAGTGTAACAAATCGTGGTGTTATCAATGAGGGGAGGCTGCCGCCGGGCATCTTATTAATGAGGGGAGGCTGCTGCCGGACATCTTATTAATGAGGGGAGGCTGCTGCCGGACATCTTATTAATGAGGGGAGGCTGCTGCCGGACATCTTATTAATGAGGGTGGAGGTGCTGCCGGACATCTTATTATGAGGGGAGTGAGCTGCTGAGGACATCTTTTATGAGGTGGGAGGCTGCTGCCGGACATCTTCTTATTAGGGGGGGTGGGGGGGGAGGCTGCTGCCGGACACTTTCTAATGAGGGGGGGGGTGGGGGGGGCTGCTGACGGATATCTTATTAATGAGGGGAGGCTGCCGCCGGGCATCTTATTAATGAGGGGAGGCTGCTGCCGGGCATCTTATTAATGAGGGGCGGCTGCTAGACAGTATCTTAATAAGGAAGCCTGCTGCTGGACACTACGTATATGTCTGTGTAGCATATATATGTATTCTCAAGTATAATGTGCAGGACAGTGGTGGAAGCTCGAGTTTATGTATATTGTTCCCCGATCCAAAGTTCATATCAGGGCCTGCTGAAGACCTAATGGAGATGTGAACGGGGACATAGACAGATAAATCTGGGAAAACGTTCACACGCAAACCTAAAGACTTAAAAGCCCTCACCTTGTGCTTTGTTTTATGGCGACGTTTTTTCTTTTCTTTCACTTTCTTCTTTTTCTTTTTGTACTTTTTATGAGACTTTTCTTCCTGCGGCTCCTCCTCTTCGTCTTTCGTCTCTTCCTTAGCTTCCTCTGGTTTCTCCTCCTCGAACCCTGCGTCGTCTATTTCACCGTCTTCCAACTCGCCCAACTCTTTCCTGTCAGGGAACACACGAGTTTCTATTGAGCATCCACAAATATCACGAATCCACAATCCCCGGGGATCAGAACACGGCTGCTCATGACATGCATGTGGGCCAATTTCACCGGGACTGAACAACAGAGAGGAATCACTAGAGCAGAAATCGGGCAAGAGAGATGTTGGGTGGTTGGATTTCAAGGTGCCTGGTCCTGCTGTTCTAGAGAGGAGTCAGACCTCACTATATGTAGACCATACACATGCTGAGAAGAGCTGAGGCATATAAGTGATGGGTAGAGAACATAGCAGTCAGCCGATCAGCATTACAGCCATATAACACACATGGGATAAATATAGGGGATGAAATAATCGCATAATCCTTCCTATCCAAATACTTCCTATTCAGTGGGGTCTCAGTAAAACACAGTCACATTAAACAAAACGAATGAGGGCCGTGGGCACAAGAAGAACAAGGAGCACTCCGGTCACCGCTGAGTCATTGAATTGTACCTTGTGCAGGACCTGGAGGGAGGAGTGGGACTCCAGGATCTAGGAATACAATGAGAATGAGTCCGGCTCCTCCCTTTCGGGTCCCGCACCTTGTATTATCCAATGAATTAACTGTGACTGGAGTGTTCCTTTAAGCCCCTGATGAAATGCAACGTACTACTATTACTGTGCCTTGAGGCAAGGGGTGTATGGAGAGGGGTCATGGGCTGAGCCCTCTCCATACAGGGCGGGTGTCTGCTGCATTACCCACTGTTATCACCTTGATCACCGCCACCAGTCTCAGACCTCAAATACTTCAATACAGTTGTATTCCAGTAGATGGTGTGAGCAATCAGACCCCCTTGAGTTCAAGCACCCTAAGGGGACTATAACATAGTAAATAGATAAAACACAAATAAAAGTTGAAAGTTCAGTAAATAAAATCATACATGTTGGGTATCGTCGCTTCACAAAAGTCCCGATCTATCAAAATATAAAAACAGTTGTGCCCTGCGGTGAACCCCACAATGGAAAATAGTGCTCCAAACCCCCTGGATGAATTTCAACGCATTTGGATTTTTTTCCCGCTTCCCGGTACACGGAATATTTAATACTGACGCTATGAAGTAATTTGTTACAAATTACTTGAAAAAAATAAGAGTAAAAGGGCATTGGCACACACAAAGGGTTCTGGAAAAAAAAAAAATACTGACAACAGATCCACAGCCCGGGTCATCCATGTTTGATAGTCGGGGGGGTCCTCAGTTGTCCTCAGCATATTGATATACAGAGAATAGAACATGAAGCAGATGGCTCCGTCCGCTTTGTAGTGGTCATATCTGGTTACTGCAGATCAGCGCTACTCATTTACATGGGATATAAACTCCAGTGACACCGTTGATCTACAACATAGAGAACGGAGCTGTGTGTATCCTGTGCGGGGGGTTGGTTGTGGATTTCCCTCCAGTCTAGTATTGATGACCTCAGGACCTTTCATCAATACTTTTAGCCTAAGTCAGCAGATAAAGCATTGATCTTCAGGGAGATATGAGAAAACATCAGCACCTTTCTACAATACAGAAGACATTGCAGAGAGATAACTTACTGATATATACACAGGGATATCTGCACTGGCGCTGATAGTAGCCGTGTACACAATGATCACACTATGCAATGTCCCGGCTGCCAGCAGCTATGGGAGGCTAGAGGCCTGGCACACACCGCACACCGGGATCAGCACAGTAATACTGCTCATACACAGGCCAGGGGCCAGACATCTTATAATCAGGGAAACACAACAAACTTAAACCTCCTTATATTTGTTATCCTTGGCCTCCTTCCTTCTAAAAAAATCAACTTTTAAAACTATGCTAATAAGCCAGAAGGGCTCTGGAGTGTGGGGGCGTTACCAGAGCCGCTCTGTACTTCAGATTCACAGGTTGTTACACTGTGCAGAAGTTCTCCTCCGCTCTTACTGTGTGCTGAAACTTTATGTGCTGCAAGTGACATTCATCAGGTAGGGGGAAGTGCTGAAGGAGCAGAGGGAGAGGGGAGACAGTATAACAGTCTGTGAAGGTAGTGCACAAAAAGGCTCTAGTAACAGCCCCAGTAACCTTTTAAGCTCATTAGAATAATGATGGAAGGAGGCCAAAGATAACAAATATAAGGAGATTCCCACAGTCCTGGTGCCCGGATCTATGAGTAATGTCCCTGGTTTATCAGGACGGTAGATTTCATATAAATGTGCTGAAATGTAAATGGATACCTTAGTGTACATTAGATATGATCTATCACTACACATGTAATGTACATCTATACCATGCACCTGTATATATCACTACACATCTATCCTGATAACTTACTGTATAATAAAGGACCACTAAGTAGACTTCAGAAAGCTTTTGTTATGCTGATGCAGGAACTGATTTTGGCTTGTATTTTCTGCAAAAACCGATCATAAGTTTATGCAAATTATGCTCTGGCACTCCTCATGCCATCACAGACGGCTCGGCTCTCCGGTAGTATCTTAATCATGCACGCCTCCAGCGTGCATGTGATAGCCCGGCCCGCTCTCCCTTTCCCCATTCCAGAGAGCCGTCGATCTCACCGAGCTCTCGAGTGCTGTAGCTAGCACTTGGTTCAGAGGCTTTTGGGTAGTTTGCGCAGCAGCCGACTGCACATTACCAAGTGCTATCGTAGTACGCTACAGCCTGGCGACATCGCCGAGCTCTCGGGAATGGGGAAATGAAGGGAGGGCCGGGCTATGACATGCACGCTGGATGTGCGCATAGTTAGGAAAACAGGGCGCCAAGTCGTCTATGTGACGGCACGAGGGAGCGCCAGAGCATAATTTGCAAAAACTTATAAAGGCAGTCCCCCGACTCGAGAACAATCGACTTACAGATGAACAGACCTCTCTGACCACTGTGACCTTTTAATCAAGCTCTCTGGATGGTGGCAATTTGCCCAATTTTGGCTGCAGACTGCAGTGGACAACATATGAATTATTAATGGTGTCCCTTTTTATTTGGTCATTCTTGTTCCCATCATATCTCAAAATTATAAAAATCCTATTATCACAAGGATAAAAAAAATACTTACAAAAAACCTCAATTCCAATTTTTATACAAATTCCACTTAAAAACAAACCTACAGAAAATGCTTAGTTACAATTCAAGCCAACATCAGTTCCTGGTTTGGTTAAAATAGCCCCACAGTAAGTGGTTAAATTGCTTCAAGTATGCTCAATACAAATCTACTCTGATACCTCCCTAATCATTAATTACATACAATTATCACCAAACATCTGCACTAATACTGTACTTATCAAGACGCTAGACATGTCCTATACACCTATACTGATTATGATGGTCATTGTAGTCTTATATAGGCATTGTATAGGAGGGGAGGAAATCAGCTTGACAATCATCTATTGTCCCTAGTGAGGTAATGATGGGCCCCTCTAGATGTTATCTATATAGAGATCATGTGTTACAAGGATAGGGGAAGGAGATACCTGTGACATCATCTATTGTCCAGTAGTGATGTAATGATGGGTATGTTATCCTATATAGGGTCTTGTCAGGAGGGGAGGAGATAAGCTGTGACCTATCTATTGTCAGTGTTGATGTAATGATGGGTCAGTGTTTTATCTATATACAGGCATTGTATCAGGAGGGGAGAGAGATAGCTGTGACATCATCTTTGTCGATAGTGTGTATGATGTCATTTTCTATTAGATGGTTCATGTGACGGAGAGAGAGATAGCTGTGACACATCTACTATGGTCCAACGTGATGTAATGATGGTCAGTGTTATCTATATAGAGTCATTGTACAGGGAGGAAGGAGATAAGCTGTGACGCTATCTCTTGTCAGTATGATGTAATGATGGGTTCACGTGTTAACTATATAGAGTCATTGTTACAGGGAGGGGAGGAGCAATAGCGGTTCATACATCTCTATTGTCCAGTATGATGTAATTATGGGTTCAGTGGTTATCATATTAGTACATTGTTACAGGCGATGAGGGAGATAAGCTGTGACTCATCTATTGTCAGTGAGTGATGTAATGAGTGGGTCGTGTTATCTAATATAGGTCATTGTAGGTAGGAGGAGGGATATAGCTATGACATCATCTATTGTCAGTAGTGATGTGAATGATGGTCAGTGGTATCTATATAGAGTCAGTGTACAGGAGGGGAGAGATAAGCTGTGACCTCTATTGTCAGTAGTGATGTATGATGGGTCAGTTTTATACTATAAGAGGTCATTGTACGGGAGTGGGATAGACAGCGTGACATCATCTATGTCATATGATGTATGATGGGTCAGTGTAATCTATAATATAAGGACATGTAGGGAGGGTGAGGAGATAAGCTGTGACATCACTCTATTGTCCAGTAGTGTATTTAAATGATGGGTCCGTGTTTATCTATATGAGGTTCATTGTGGCAGGGAGGAGGAGGAGATAAGATTGACATCATCTATTGTCATTAGTGATGTAATATGGTCGTGTTATCTATAGAGAGTCATTACGGGATGGGAGGAATAAACTGTGGACCTCACTATGGTCAGGTATTGCTTTATAGCGTCAGTTGGTATCGTAATAGAGGTCATTGACGGGAGGGGGAGGAGACAAGCTTACAATCATCTATTGGTCTAGTGATGTAATGATGGTCGTGTTATCATAATAGAGTACCTTTTACGAGGGGAGGATATAAGCTGTGACATCATCTATTTCGTAGTGATGTAATGAATGGGTCAGTGCTCTCTATTAGAGGGGTCTTGTGTGCAGGAGGAGGATGAGATAAGATTTGACATCACTATTTTCAGTAGTGATTATTATGGTCAGTGTTATCTATTATGAGGTCATTGTCAGTGAGTGATATTGCGCTGACATCATCTATTGTCAGTAGTGTTAATGATGGTTCATTGTTATCTATATAGAGGACATTGTCACGGGAGGGGGAGGATAAGCGGTGACCAAGCATCTATTGTGCAGTGTGATGTAATGATGTCAGTGTTATCTATATAGAGGACATTTACAGGGAAGGAGGAGATCTAGCTGTGACAGCTCATCTATAGTCAGTAGTATGTAATGATGGTCCGTGTTATCTATAAGAGGACTTTACGGTATGGGGAGGAGATAAGGCTGTGACATCATCTATTTGTCAGTGAGTGTGTAATGATGGGTCCGTTTTTGTAATAGTGACATTGGTACAGGGAGGGGAGGAAGCATAGCTGTGACCATCACTTGTTGTAATGATGTAATATGGTCTAGTGTTATCTAGAGAGTACATTGTACAGGGAGAAGGAGGAGTAATCTGTGACATCATCTATCGTCAGTAGTGATGTAAATGATGGTCCATGGTATCTATCTAAGGAAATTGTACAGGAAGGGAGAATACCTGTGACATCATCTATTGTCGTGATTGGTAAGATGGGGTCAGTGTTCTGTTATATAGAGGACCTTGTACAGGAGGAGGAGGATATAATGTGCCAGCATCTATTGTCCCAAGTATGTATATGGGTCATGTTATGTAAGCGGGGTCCTTGTACAAACACAGGGAGGGGGTGGATAACTGTGCCTCCAAAAAAAAAAGCTAAGAAATTGTCAGTAGTGATGTCATGATGGGTCATGTTATCTATATAGAGGTCATTGTACTGGAGGGGGAGGAGATAAGCGTGTGGAATCATCTTTGTCAGTAGTGATGGTAATGATGGGTCAGTTTTATCTATATAGATGGTCATTGGTACAGGGAGGGGGAGGACATAAGCTGTGACATCATCTGCATTGTCAGTATGATTGTAAATAATGGATCAGTGTTATCTATATATAAGGTCAGTGTACGGGGAGGGGGAGCGGGATAAGCTCGCTGTGCATCATCTATTGTCCGTAGTGGATTATGATGGTCAGTGTATCTATATAGAGGGTCATTGACAGGAGTTGGAGTAATAGCTGGACAATCACTATAGTCAGTAGTGATTAATGAGGGTCATTGTTATCTCTATCAGGTCATTGTACAGGGAGGGGGAGAGTAAAGCTGTGACATCATCTAAATTCATTAGTTGATGTAATGAGTGGTCAATTGTTATCTATATAGAAGGTCATGGTACAGGGAGGGGGAAGGAGATAAGCTTGACATCATCTATTTTCAGTAGTGATTACTGATTGGGTCCGTGTTCTCTATATAGAGATCATTGTACAGGGATGGAGGACAATAAGCTGTGACCATCATCTATTGTCATTAGTGAATGTAATATGGCTCAGTTTTATCTCTACAAGTGAATTGTACAGGGAGGGGGGAGGATATAAGCTGTGACATCCTTATTGTCAGTAGTGATGTAATGATGGTCATTGTTATCTATTAGATGTATTGTGCAGGGGAGGAGTAGGGATAAGATTGACATCGTCTATTGTCAGTATGATGTAAATGATGGGTCGTGCTTTCTATGATAGAGGTCTTGTGCAGGGAGGGGGAGGAGATAACTGTGACAGCTCGATGTCAGAGTGATAGTAAGGATGGTCAGTGTTATCTTCTAGAAGTCATTGTACAGGGAGGGAGGAGACAAGCTGTGACAATCATCTATTGCTCAGTAGTGATGTAGATGATGGTCAGTGTTTCTATAGAGAGGACATTTAAGGGAGGGGGAGGAATAAGCTGTGACATCATCTATTTCAGTATGATTTAATGAGGGTCAGTGTTTATCTATAAGAGGTCAGTGTTCAGGGAGGAGGAGAAGATAAGATCGTGACATCATCTTTATCCGTATGATGTGATGATGGGTCAGTGTTTATCTCATATCGAGGTCATTGTACAGGGAGGGGGAGGAGATCAGCTTGACATCTATTGTCAGTAGTGAATGAATGATGTGTCATTGTTTAGCTATTAGAGGGTCATTGTACAGGGAGGGGAGAGACGAGCTGTGACAATCATCTATTGTCAGAGTGATGTAATATGGTTCATGTGTATCTTATAGAGGACATTGTACAGGTAGGGTCGGAGATAAGCCTGTGACTCATCTATTGTCAGTAAGTGATGTAATGATGGTCCGTGTTATCTTCTATATAGAGGGTCCTTGTGGCAGAGGAGATGAGAATAAGATGTGACACTCATCTATTTTCGTCAGTATTGATGTTACTGATGGGTCCAGTGGTTAATCTATAGAGCATTGTACCGGAGGGGAGGAGACAACTGTGACATCATCTATGTCAGTAGTGATGGTACTTGATGGGTCCGTGGTAATCTATAATAAGGTCAATTGGTACAGGAGGGAGAACAGCTGTGACATCTTTCCTATTGTCATAGTGATTTAATGTATGGGTCAGTGTTATCTATATGAGGACATTCGTACAGGATGTGAAAGATAAATGTGACATATTCTATTGGTCTTAGTGATTAATGATGGGTCATTGTTTATCTATATAGATGTATTGTGATTGTGCGGATGGGAGGAAGGATAATTGTGACTCTATTTCAGTATTGAATGTATGATGGTCCCATTGGTTATCTATAAGAGGGTCAGTGTACAGCAAATACCACAGGATGGTATGAGACAAGCGTGACATCATCTATTGTCCAGTAGTGAGTAATGAGGTGTCATTGTTATCTATAATGATGACATTTACAGGGGGCGGGAGGAGATACGCCTGGTGACATCATCTTTTTCATTAGTGAATTTAATGAGGTCAGTGTTCTATATAGAGGTCATTGTGCAGGGAGGAGATGAAATAATATGTGACAGATCATCTATTGTCATAGTGATGTAATGATGGGTCAGTTGTTTATCTATATAGGAGGTCATTGCAATTGAGGGGTGAGGATAGCTGTGAATCTATGTCAGTAGTGGTGTATGATGGGCAGTGTTCTATATAGAGGTTCATGTGACAGGGAGGTGAGGAGCCGAATCTGGACTCATCTATTGTCGTGATGATGTAATATGGGTCAGTGGTATCTATATAAGGACATTGTTACACTTTGTACCTGGAGGGTGATGAGATAAGCTGTGACATCATCGATTGTCATATGATTAAGGATGGGTCATGTTTTATCTATATAGGTCATTGTCAGGGAGGAGGGAGATAAATGTGACATCATCTTATTGTCATTAGTGAGGTAATATGGTCATGTGAATCGATATAGATCTCATTGTACAGAGGGAGGATATGAACTGATGACATTATCTATGGTCAGTTTGATGTAATGATGGGTCCAGTGGTATCTAGATGAGGTCATTGTACAGGGAGGGGAGGAGACAAGCTGTGAATCATCCTATTTTCAGTAAGTGATGTAATGATGGTCCGTGTATCTATATAGAGGACCATGTACAGCTGAGGGGGAGAAGATAAGAGTGACATCATCTATTGTTCATAGTGATGTAATGATGGTCAGTGGTTATCTATATAGAGGTCATTGTGCAGAGGGGGAGGAGATAAGCTGTGACATCTATTGTCAGTAAGGATGTAATATGGTTAGGGTTATCTATATCGAGGTCATGTACAGGGAGGGGGAGTGAGACCCAGCTGTGACATCATCTAATTGTCAGTATTGATGTAATGATGTCATTTTTATCTATAGAGGACATTGTTAGCGGGAGGTGGAGAGATAAAGCTGTGACATTCTATTTTCATAAGTGATGTAATGGATGGGTCGTGTTCTCTATATAGAGGCATTGTCAGGGAGAGATGAATAGAGGACCTCATCTATTTTCAGATTGATGGTGATGATGGTCCAGTGTATCTATCGAGAGTCATTGTAAACAGGGGGGAGAGATCAGCTGTGACAATCTTTGGTCAGTAAGTGAGTAATGATGGGTCATTGGTTATTATTAGATTCATTGTACAGGGAGGGGGAGAGACAGCTGTGACATCATTAATTGTCATTAGTGAATGTAATGATGGGTAGTGGTGATCTATATAAGAGACTTGTTCAGGAGGGGGAGGAGATAAGCTGTGACATCATCTATGTCTTAGTGATTTAATTCTGGTTCAGTGTTTTATCCTATATGATGCATGTGCAGGTAGATGATGATAAGATGTGTACACTCATCTATTGTCAGTAGTGATGTAATGATGGGTCATTGTTATCTATATAAATTCTTGTACATGTAGGGGGAGGCGACATAAACTGTGACATCATCTAATTTCAGTAGGATGTCCTGATGTCATTAGTATCTAGATAAGGTCATTGTCATGTAGGGGGGAGAGACAACTGTTCATCAATCTATTGCAGTAGTGATGTATGATGGTCAGTGTTATCTATATACGAGACATTGTACAGGGAGGGTATAAGATAAGCCTGTGACCATCATCTATTGCTCATTATTCTGTAATTGATGGGTCAGTGTTATCTATATAGAGGTCATTGGCATCGGAGGAGGAGAGATAAGATTTGACATCATCTATTGTCAGTAGTGATGTTAATGATGGGTCAGTGGTTATCATAGAGAGGCAGTGTACACGGAGTTGGATATGCTTGACATCAATCTATTGTCATAGTGATGTAATGAAGGGGTCAGTGTTCTCTATATAAACTTGTACAGGAGGGGGAGGAGATATCTGTGCATCATCTAATTGTCAGTATTATGTAATGATGTTTCAAGTGTTATCTATATAGGGAATTACAGGGAGAAGGAGGAATAACTGTGCATCAATCTATCGTCATAAGTGTGTAATGATGGGTAATGTTATCTATTAGAGGTCATTGTACAGGGAGGGGGAGGAGATAGCTTGACTCATCTATTGTCATACATGAAGTAATGATGGTCAGTGTTTTCTATATAGAGGTAATTGTATCAGGGAGGGGGAGGGTCCAGAAGCTGTGACATCATCTCTATTGTCATAGTTATGAATATGGTCTGTACTATATATAGGGACATTGTAGCAGGGAGGGGAGGAGATGAAGCGTGACTCACTATTGTCATAGTGGATGTAATGATTGGTACTGATATCTATAAAGAATTGTACAGGAGGGGGGAGGAATAAGCTGTGACATCCTCTATTTGTCAGTAGTGATTAATGAGGGTCAGTGTTTTCTATATAGAGCATTGTACAGGGTAGGGAGGGATAAGCGTGACTCATCTATTGTCAGTAGTGATGTAATAAATGGATCATTTTTATCTATAATAGACGGGCTCTTGTAAGTCGCTGGGGGGAGGGGGAGGGATAAGCGTGACTCATCTATTGTCAGTAGTGATGTAATGATGGGTCATGTTTCTATATGAGGTATTGGTAGGGAGGGGGGAGGCGATAAGCCCTTTGTACATATCTATTGTCAGTAGTGATGTAATGAGGGTCAGTGTTTATCTATATAAGAGGTCATTGTGACCAACAGTAGGGTGATAATTAAGCTTTGACCTCATCTCTTGTCAGTAGGTGATGTATGATGGGTCATGTTATCTATATAGGATGGTCATTGTACGTGAGGGGGAGGAGATCAGGCTTGTTACATCATCTATTTGTCAGTAGTGATGTACTAATGGGTCATGTTTTATCTATAAGAGGTCTGTACAGGAGGAGAGGAGATAGCTGTGACATCATCTAGTCCAGTAGTGATGTAATTATGTGTCAGTGTTATCTATGTATATAGAGGATCATTTTTAACAGGGCGGCGGAGGATAAGCTGTGACCTCATCTATTGTCCAGTATGATGTATGATGGGTCAGTGTTATCTATATGAGTTCATTGTAACAGGGGGTGGGAGAGATAGCTGTGACATCATCAATTGTCAAGTGATTATGATTGGTCATTATCTATATAGAGGTCATTTGTAGCAGGGAGGAGTGAGATCGCTGTTAACATCATCTATTTTCAGTAGTGGATTAATGAGGGCAGTGTTATCTAGTAGAGTCCTTGTACATGGGAGGAAATAAGCTTGACATCATCTATTGGTCAGTCGTGATGTATGACAATCTATTGTGAGGATGTAAACCAGAAACTACTTCAACAGAGATAAAAATAAAGATTTTTGACTCTGTAATTGGATGCTTATGACAGTTCCCTTGAAGGTCAGGGAGACACTAGGCTCTCCTGCCTTATTTTACTGACAGGCTAGATTAATAACACATCTGCTAATGGATTCTCTGCTGTATGTAAGACGAGAGATGTTCTTATAGATTGCAGTACTATTATAGTATAGATTACCCTATAGATAATAATCTAATGACATCTTTACATCCATGCAGTAATTTTGGGAATCTCTTTTTGCGAGATGAGGAGCTGGGCGCCATCTTGTGGCTGGGTTATATCAGATTTTGATTATTTAGCCTTTTCTTTTCTTTTCTTTTCCACTATGTTGTCCCTGATATAATATACATTGTAAGATACGGGATTCCCTATTTTAGCCCCACCACATGAGCGTTGGGGGATGCTAATCCCAATCACTACGATTGCTAATATCTATCGGATATATTGATAATGGCAGATACTAACTGCAGACTAAGAAGGGGTCCTGTATTGACGTAGGCCACGGCTACCTTTCGAGACTACATGAAAGAATGGACGTGTACCCCCCCATATATCCCTTGATACCGGGAGCCCAAAAAATAACACACATGTCAACCAGAGTGGATGCTCTGTCTCCCTCTATTGGCCTGATGTCCCACTGCAGCTGCAATCCCCCATGAATTAAACGATCGATCAACCGTAATTACTAGAAAATCATAAAATAAGACAAAAAAAAATCATCGCCACAACAAAGGACAATGCCTTATGCTTATTATTATTGTGTAGAGTGTGTGATATATACATTATTAATCAATGCGCTGCTTTCTTGAATATGTTACAGTGAACCTGTTGGGTTTAAGCTACTGACAATAGATGATGTCACAGCTTATCTCCTCCCCTTCCCTGTACAATGACCTCTTTATAGAGCACCTCCCCGCATTGTCCCTGGCTGCCCCACTTTGTCCCGCCTCCTACTGGTCCCATACATTAAAAGAGGATTGACAAGGGACACAAGGGAGAGCAGAGGAAGAGAGGGGCCACAATGTGAGGAGGAGAGGGGAGTGAGTAGGAGTACAGAACGCTTGGGAATTATAAGTATGGGTAGACAAATACAAGTGGGAAACCAAATGCAAGCATAATTGGTTTCACAAGGGCTAGGCTCACAATCCAGAGCCCCCTCTAAACTTAACCCACTCTAAGGAACCAAACCCAAAAAAAGGAAGTGTGCATAGTTGTAAAATACAATACCTTCATTGGTAATTAATATAAAAAATACACAAAATAGAAAAATACAAATATAGCATTGGTGTTTCCGATAATACATGCATATACCCCAATACCCAACCAGGAGACCACAAATTTATAGTTACAAAGTTAATAATATGTTGAAGCCAGCTATATCCAAATATATAAAGGGCAATGTTTTTAGCCAAGTGTTTTCTAACTGGCTAAAAACATATAGGTATATACCTTAATAAAGTCTCAGATTTGTATCTTTCCCATATATCTTACCAGTGGTGGGAATGACGGACTCTCCGAAAATGCTATTTGTCAGGTTTGATCTCTTGCTACGGCCTGTGGATCCTGTGTGAAATCACAAAAGTTCTTCAGATTTGAAATAAAGAATATTTTTATGAAATGTTGTGTTGATGTTTGCACTTTTCCATGTTTATATCAGTATTTTAAAATAGTAAAATCATGCAGCTTTCCCTTGTCTTACACATGTTTGAATGTAGAGGTAATGGGGATGGATGATCACGGTGATTGATGAATATTGGACCCCTGTCTTGTCACTCTCGTTAGGCAAATTGAGTTGGATGTTCTGAGACGGAAACGTATGGTTGGTATATGAATTTTCTACAGCTATTTTGACCTCCAAAAGCACAAAATTAACCATTAATGTTCACTTTTTTAGGTTAATTTGTATCCATGTGGCATGTGTTTAATTTTCACAGATCTTCATAAATTATATATTTAGGACTGATATAGGGAAAAAGTTCTGTTCTTGCAGAATAGGGAATA
Source organism: Engystomops pustulosus (assembly GCA_019512145.1). NCBI lineage: Eukaryota > Metazoa > Chordata > Amphibia > Anura > Leptodactylidae > Engystomops > Engystomops pustulosus. The sequence continues at coordinate 88,620 of WNYA01000810.1, forward strand.
CAAAGCGAGACATTGCCCTCTAGGGCAGTCCAACGTGTAATATTATACCATCACCGCACCTCAGGTGGGTGGTTACCTTTGTAATTCTTGTTAGATCATCATAAAAATTATCCCTTGGAATAGCTGACCAACGGTCGACAGACTAGACGTGCTCGGTCGAAACATAGTTTCATAGTTTATACAGTTGAAAAAAGACACTTGTCCATCAAGTTCAACCAAGGAAGGGAAGGGATTGGATGAGGAAGGGATTAAGGGGAAACAATTCTATATAACATAACCATCAATGTTATTTAGGTGTAAAAGGCATCTAGACCCTTTTTGAAGCTCTCTGCTGTCCCTGCTGTGACCAGCGCCTGAGGCAGGCTATTCCACAGATTGACAGTTCTCATAGTAAAAAAGCCCTGTCGCCTCCGGTGATTAAACCTTGTTTTCTCCAGACGGAGACAGTGCCCCCTCGTCTTTTGATTTGATCTAATCTGGAACAACTTTCCACCATATTTTTTTTTGGACCATGCATATATTTATATAAATTAACCATGTCCCCTCGTAGTCGTCTCTTTACCGGACTAAATAAATCAAGTTCTTTTAATCTTTCCTCATAACTGAGACATGTTTGGTTGGGATCAGGGTTGAGAGTGCCAGTGAATTGTGACCGGAACGGAGCCAGGGGATCGTAGTTCACCTCTAAAACGCGTCATCCTAATAAACTAACGTTAACCAAACGATCTTTTATGTGGACCTGAACAACATTACTATGATCCCTTATGGTCACATTTCACTGATGTTCTTGCAGAAGTCTTCTCAGCTGTACTGCAGCGACTCTGCTCCTTTCCTGACAAGCAGGACAAAAAGTTATTTCTATTGGCTGCTGTGGACAGAGGTTACTATACAGAGACCTGGCTCTAGGGAGAGTGACTGAGCATGAGTGTCCACCAGCACTCAGATCATTAAGTGGAGGATCTGAAATGTGATAGGGATCAGTAGAGTAACAAAGGGTTATCCATTATCACAACATTAAACATAACATTTACTTCTCTCGCTCATTTTGTACTAAAGCAGAATCAACAATGATATGTTTCAAGTTACACTGTTTGTAGAGGGTCATGTAATCTTTTGGAAGGCGCCCAGACTTAGGAGCAGGAGGACATGAGAAGTGTACATAGTGACAGAGCTGAGAGAGAAAGGACATGTACAGCCAATGTAATAGGACAGTAAAGAATATCCAATATAGATCTACAAATCATCTGTGAAAGGAACTTTCTCTTCTCATCTGGATTCATTTTGACAATGAGTTCCTTGATGTCCCACCATTATTACTCTACCTCATCAGTCCAAAGATCAGGAGGAAGCTAGATACTTCTACACAAAGGGAAACATTGCAACTACTGTCATAGTCCTGTATCCTAATACCCTGATCCCAGTAAAGTACTTTGTTGTAGCCCTGGTGCTTAGTACATGAGGCTAATGTCCTTAAGTTAAATCTCCTCGGAACCACCACTGATGATACCTTCTTTACTTTTTAAGCAATGGAGATATTTTTGTAATGGTTACTAGCCTAAGTATCGGCCCATTGTCATATTTTTAAAAAGTATTTGGTTGTCATTCAGCCTATGGGGCAAACATGGACATCAAACATGGACATCAACATAAATCCAGGTGAATCGTTTGCAGATAGAGGTTAGAAATCATCACACAGATAAATTGGACCAAGACCACTGCTGATACTGTAGTGAACAAGAAACCATATTGCTCAAGCACCTTAACCTTTTTTGCTAAGGCACCTATAATCTTATTGCTCAGGCACCTACAACCTAATTGCTCAGGCACCTACAACCTTATTGCTCAGGCTCCCATGAGCAATAAGGTTATAGGTGCCAGGGCAATTAGGTTATGGTAGCCTGAGCTATAACATTATGGGAGCCTAAGCAATAATGTTTTGGGAGCCTGAGCAATAAGGTTGTAGGTGCCTGAGCAATTAGGTTGTAGGTGCCTGAGCAATAAGATTGTAGGTGCCTTAGCAAAAAAGGTTAAGGTGCTTGAGCAATAACCTTATAGGAGCCTGAGCAACACTTTTTGGGAGCCTGAGCAATAATGTTAGTGGAGCCTGAGCAAAAGGTTATGAGAGCCTGAGCATTAAGGTTTTTGGAGTCTGAGCAATAAGGTTATAGGTGCCTGAGCAATAAGGTTATAGGTGCCTTAGCAATAAGGCTATGAGAGCTTGAGCAATAAGGTTATAGGAGCCTCAGCAAAAAGGTTATGGGAGCCTTAGCTAAAAGGTTATGGAGCCTTAGCAAAAAGGTTAAAACTGTCCAAGCAATAAGGTTATAGGTGCCTGAGCAATAGTTATGTGCGGCTGAGAAGGCTCTCCAAACCTAATTGTCCTGGCACCTATAACCTTATTACTCATGCTCCCATAACACTGGTTGGAGGTGCCTGAGCAATAAGATTATGGGTGCCTGAGCAATAAGGTTATAGGTGCTTGAGCAATAAGGTTATGGGAGCATAAGCAATAAGATAATGGGAGTACCTTTCTCAGGCTCCTACAACCCTGGGTTGTGGGCTGATTAGAATGAAGGATCTTTAGATGCTACTGATTTTAGAAGCCAGCTGCTGCTGCGGGCACCAAGTAGAGAAGAGATCTGGTAGACGAAGGTAAGTGCTAGTGCTGCCATTACCTACTGTTACTGCAAATGGTAATTCATGTTTTACACTACTGTATATGCATGCTTAATCTCCTTTTTGTCCAAGACCTAAGTTTACATGAACAAGTTCTCAATGGTTTGTCACATCCATCACTTCTATAGATTGGACATCAATATAGATGTGTGCATTGTCAGCATTCAGGTGTTTGGATATTGTGTTTTGGGAGAAGATGGGACCACATGGGGCAGATTTTCTTACCCATCCCTGCGCGATCCCCGAGGTGGGTTCCCCTATGAGAGTGCACTCTGCCAAGATTCACTACGAGCGTGCGCCCGATACCCTGCATGTGTCGCTTCCCCGCACAGCTCCAACGGAGTTCACCTTCTTCTTCCCGGTGCATGTAAGTGCTTGGCTTGCGACACAATTCAAATGTTAAATCCTGTGCATAGTCCTAATCAGTTGGATCGTTCGAAGGCCCACCCGCCCCAATTTGTGTCACATGAAAGCCGGCGCTGATGCACCAAAATCTGATCGCGTGTGCCAAAATCCCCAGTTGAATACGGCGCAAATCGTCAGAATATCCAACGATAGTGCAGTCCGCGGACCCTCAGTAAATGAGCCCCATAGTGTCTATTTTTCTTCTATATATTCAGATTTATAATAGGAGAAGTTTGTGCTCTCTCTCATTCACCGCATGTACTTTACTGAAGGTGTGACTATTCTCCGTAAAATAAACATCAAAGCTAAAATAAATAATCTCAAGATCTTTCTTCATACAAGTCCTTATTCCCATATAGAGGGAAGCACACACTGCTACACATTCCTACCCGGACTATACAGGCGAGCAGAGCAACTTCTTTCCACACTTTGGAGATATTTTGAGGTATGAATTTAAAGCCACTGGAATTTAAAATATGGGAAAATTGTGGAATTAGACCTCCTTTTTGCTGGGGGAAGCTTGGCTGCCTATAAAGTTTAGCAATTTTGTCAGACTTCTGTTCAGAAGGGTGGAGTAGTCTTAGGGGACCATTAGGATTGTAGATATATATATATATATGTAGACCATTACTATAAGCCACTCATCATAGTTGGGTGGCCTAGTAAAGAACTTGCATTGTGGTGCAGCAGCTTCATCTTCCACCCGATATCCTGAATGTGTCGCTTCCCCGCTCCGGTCCGACAGAGTTCACCATCTCTTTTGTGATGCATCTTTAACATAGGACGCACGACACAATCTAAAAGTTAAATACGGCGCTCAGTCCGAATAAGTCGGACCGACCAATGGCACGCTCCCTAATATGTGTTGCATGGAGGCCAGCGCAGCTGTGCCACAAAAGGCTCGAGGGCACCACAATCCTGCACTTCTTAAATACCTGTGAAAGCCGTTTTAGCCAACAAAAAAGGTGCACAGTCCGACTAAAGTGCAGGGCGGAACCATTAGTAAATGAGACCCACTGGGGGTCATTTACTAAGGGCCCGATTCGCGTTTTCCCGACGTGTTACCTGAATATTTCCGATTTGCGCCGATTTTTGTTGAATTGCCCCTGGATTTTGACGCACGCGATCGGATTGTGGTGCATCGGCACCGGCATGCACTTGACGGAAATCGGGGGGCGTGGGCCGAACGAAAGCCCGACGGATTCGGAAAAACCGCCACATTTTTTAAAAAAAAGTGTCGCTGGACACACGCTTACCTTCACCCAGCAATGGATCGTGAACTCCGGCGGACCTCGGCGGAGTTCAGCGCAGCAGCGCCACCTGGTGGACGTTGGAGGAACTGCCTTAGTAAATCGCCGGAAGACCCGAATCCACCGCAGAGAACGCACCACTGGATCGCGAATGGACCGGGTAAGTAAATCTGCCCCATTGTTTTCTTGTAACAGAGACATCATATCCGATTCATCATTGCCCTACCTTTATCAGTGGTGAGAATCAATGTCCTCCATGGTCCCTCCATCCCTTTAGTGCCTGACTTAGTGTGATGTTGGGTTTTCAAGTGTTGGCCTATGTCTTCCCAACAGGTTGCAGTTATTTTGTCTTCCATAGGAGTCTAAGTCATCGAAAGGTGATGGTTTCCATGTTAAAAGTGTTTGGGAACCTCATCTTTTACCTTCTTCTGCTGTCTTCTACAGTTGTGTGTTGCAGCACATTGATGTGATGAGTGTAGGTGCTCCATAGAGAGCCCTTTAAGAGGTGAAGGAGTAACATCAAGCATCAAAGTTGTGTATACCAAACACAGAGAAGGGTCTTCAACATTAGTCACCTTAAAAGAGCCTTCTCGATACACTAATCTAGTTTTGGCAAACCTCAACCATTACATTAAAGGTGTTCCTATTTTATCCTCGAGTCATAGTTTATAGACAGTGTGGACTGGTTTTCCTTGGATTCAGCAGAGGAAAGTATTCTAACAGCCCACCTAGGACATATCAAAAATGTATTCTACTTATGGTTCTTTTCTACTTGAGCTTTGGGACCCTGTAAGAAAACAGATATTGCCTCTGAGCCTGGGCCAACCATAGCATTAGCTGGTTCCCTGTTGGACCTGTGTGACACATTTTGGGGATCTAAGAGATCGAAAGATTACGTTTTCAACTGAAGTCCTGAATAGTTTTACGGTTAACATCTGGCAAATTAAAGACCACGGGGACTTAAGAGATTGTAGCTAATAGATGATTCTAAAAAAATATTAACATGAAAGTCATAGTGAGCTCAGTAGTGGCTCTGATATTTTGTGCACCCACACAGCAAAACAAGCCTTGGGCAATGTGGTCACGGAAGAGACATTAGCGTGAGAATTCTAGAACTGGTTGTGAACCTATGTTGGTTCCTGAAGACCCCTTGAGATATTATGACAGCTGTGATGGGTGTTTTTAGAGGGGAGCGATAGAGTATTAGGTAACAGGAAGCTTCTCCCTGTACTCCGTGCCTCCATCCTAGGATTATCTCTATTAGTGAATGTTTTTCTTCCCAAATTGGAGCTAGTAAAGGCATATCAACATATGCGAGGAAAGCACAATATCTTCATGCTCCCAAGGATCTCAAAGTTTAGGGTCATGATGAGGAACATGGAGACTTCAAGAGCTCCATGTTCAACTTAATTCCACTGGAAGAGGTCCTACCTTTCCTAAGGAGATGAGACCTTGATTGCTCGTACATTTTATAATAGACTACTTCAGTAATCACAGTGATCCTTGATCGATCACAGATTATCCAGCTGTAGGATATTACAACTAAAACAAATTTAGAGAGGGCACCACCTTCTACACACATGGCTTTTATTTTTAGCTTTCTCGATAAAACGTTCCCCCAAATTTTGTTTAATTTGCAGAATTGTTATGCTTTATTCAGTAAAGTTTGAAATATAATTGAAGTGTAAATGAAACCACCAGTTATAAATGATAATCGTATTATCATTTTACATCCACAGACAATGGACGCTGTGATGATCGTTCTACTGGGTTTTGCAAGTTTTTCTGGTATCTTGGGTCAGACAGGTGGGTTGCAATTTATGTTCTGTAATGGTCAAGTAAAGACTGTACATGGAGAGGAGGAAGGATGAAGAAACGGTCCAACTTTTGGTGGTTCATACCTCCACTTTCTTGTTTAGGAGATATGGGGAGCCTCACCTTAAGATTAGAGAAGAGAGGACCCGACCTCCCGATTTACTTACCCGGTCCATTCGCGATCCAGTGGCGCGTTCTCTGCGGTGGATTCGGGTCCGGCCGGGATTTATTAAGGTAGTTCCTCCGCCGTCCACCAGGTGGCGCTGCTGCGCTGAAAGGCATCGGAACGCACTGGAGTTCACCGAGCCAGGCTGAGTGAAGGTAAGTGCAAGCTCCGCAACAGATTTTTTGTTTTAAATGCAGCAGTTTTTCCGAATCCGTTGGGTTTTCGTTTGGCCCCCCCGATTTCCGTCACGTGCATGCCAGCGCCGATGCGCCACAATCCGATCGCGTGCGCCAAAATCCCGGGGCAATTCAGGGGAAATTGGCGCAAATTGGAAATATTCGGATAACACGTCGGGAAAACGCGAATCGGGCCCTTAGTAAATGACCCCCATTGTGTCCTCTCATCTCTACTTAAGATGTCTCACTTTCCCTTTTATTTTTTATGGTATTTGTGCACATATTTGTATTGTTATGGTCTAATACTATGTATAATACTAATACTTTGGGGCACATTTACTTACCCGGTCCTGTCACGATCTCCGATCCGAAGATGAAGATGAAGATGAAGATGAAGTCCGGCGTGATTCACCAAGATCGTGCTCCCTAGATCCTGCATGTGTCGCTTTTCCGCTGAGGTCCGCCGGAGTTCACCTTCTTCTTCCCTGTGTATGTGAGTGCATGTCTGGCGACACAATTTGAGATGTTAAATCCCACACATTGTCCTAATCCCACGCGTTGGATTGTCTGACGCCCCCCCGATTTGTGTCGCGTGAAAGCCAGCGCTGATACGTCAAAATCCGATCATGAGTGCCAAAACCCCAGTTAAATGCAGCACAAAACGGAAAAATAGGGGAATCCCGACAGAAATGCGTTCCGCGGACCCTTAGTAAGTGTGCCCCTATGTATCCGTTGTCGGGCCAATGGGAATTTCTACATAAAGTTAGATGCTAGACCAAACATCTAGTCATAGTAGTAGATGTAGTAGTCATAGGAACAATTGGAGATTGTTACATAAACAATTTAAGAAGATGGTAACTTGGAGAAGGTTGACAGAGGTCAAGCAATATAGCAACGTTCTCTTCCTTTGAACTTATAAGCCCATAGACTCAACAAGATCCTTGGTGAAGTTGTCTTCTCTCTTAGTACTGACATGTCATGTCTTGTATTAACCTCAGTGATTAATTTATTTCCAATACAGATATGGCTTGCAAGTCATTCATCTTCTCCAAGAACTTCAGCTTCCCTGCAGAACTCACCTATGAAGGGAGAGGAGACAAACTTTCCAAGTTCACCGTCTGCCTGACGTCTTGCACTAATATGACGGAGAGCGTCATGTTCAGCGTGTTGAGCGCTCTACACTATGACTACTTCTATGTCATCCTTGGTGGAGGTTCTGATGCCAACACTGGGCTGATCTGGATCGAAGGACGAAGAGTGGACATTAATTTCCCCAATGATGACACTAGGCCAAGGAGAAGCATCTGTCTGAGTTGGGATTCTTCTAGTGCCAAGCTAGTGCTTTGGGTCAATGGAGAGATAAGGGAGAATAAAGAGTTTGAAAAACGAGGAATTCAGTACCTTGATCCTAGGATTTTTATTGGACCAGGACAAATTTTCCTAGGTGGTAAACCAATGTTAGATGTGGGGGAAGTGACAGATGTCCACGTGTGGGACAGAGTGTTGAAACCACGTGAGGTGAAGGATTATTATAAGAAGAAAGGAAAAGTTGGTAATGTTATTAACTGGAGGGCTTTAAAATATGACGGGGCCGAAGGGGATTTCATTATTGGTCCCTTTCAGTGTAAATCTTAAACCTGTTGTGTTTTTCCAAAAATCTGATTAATAAAGCAGAGTCACATGGAGAATTATGTGATTACTATTATGGATGAATTCAGTGTATGGTACATTCCTCTTAGTCTTAGACTATGATGTGAATACGCTCCCTAATATCTATATTCCCCAGGGGGTCGGATTAAGTTTGGTGGGGGCCCCTGGGTGCAAAATCTGGTGGAAGCCCCCACTGAATATAGCCCAGACAGGGTACACAGTTAACATTCATGTAATATGCAGGGTCCCCACTTCATACTTGAAGAGACTCTACTATTAAAATTAACTCACCCAACATAAATACTTCATTAAAAACTATGATTAAAATGCATTGCCCTGATCCCTAAATGGCTCCTTTTCATGGCTGCAATGTAAAAAAAATCAGTTTGTAATCAGGACCGTAGATGACATCACCCTGGTCACATGACATGAAGGGCGGAAAACTCAGAAGAGGCATGTGACATGGGGAGAAGTAGATGGGAGGGGCCAGCTGAGCATGACACGCCCCCTTGGATGCCAGGGACTATAACATAAAGTTGATTTATGGGGACATAAGGTAAACAATTTTTAGCTAAGCAAAGGGTGTCAGTTAGTTAATAGGGCTCTATGGGAACCTGTCACTAGTTATGTACAGTATGTGAAAAATTTGGTGACCGGGTCTTTTTTTTAGCCCCAATGGAGCAGAAACAAAATAACTAAATCTACTCACCTCCCACGTCTTCTCTGGTGTCCTCGCATCTTCATGTGGAAGAAGCAGGTGTGTGATGCCATCACCGTGCTTCTGTGTCTTAAAGAGGCCGGACTGTAGGGGTGTGTATTATACCCCTCTGCCGGTGATGGCTGTATAATCCTATAGATGCGCATGTATGTGATTACATACATAATTTGGAGCTGTTGTTGCCCCAGAATGGTATCCGGAACTGGTTCTCCAAGAGCGCCAATGATAATCTGGTCCTGGCTGCTGTGCATCACTCCCACACAGTCCCCTTAGGAGAAAGTGGTGTGGGTCCCAGGGCATGTGCCCCTGAAGCCATCCCAGTAATCTGGCCATGATCCCGTCATGTCGTGAATCCATCCGGAATAAGACAAAACTTCAAATGAACCCTCTTAGCGACATGTGGGGTTAATATGAAGCAAACACCTACTGGTAACACAAGTGATCGGTGCTAGCACCGATCACGGGTGTTGACCCCTCAATCACCAAAGCTGTGTCAATTTAACCAATTTATTACATTGGGGCACATTTACTTACCCGGTCCTGTTGCGATCCAGCGGCGCGTTCTCCGTCGAGGATTCGGGTCTTCCGGCGATTCACTAAAGTCATGCGCCTGATGTCCACCAGATGTCGCTGCTGCGCCGAGGTTCGCCGGAGTACACCTGCTTCGTTCCGGTGTATGTGAGTGATATTTTTTCAACGCAATTTTTTCTTTAAATTCCGCTTTTTTTCCGAATCCGTCGGGTTGTCCGACGGCCACGCCCCCCGATTTCTGTCGCGTGAAAGCCGGCACCGATGTGGCACAATCTGATCCCGTGCGCTAAAATCCCAGGGCAATTCAGCGCAAATCGGAAACATTTGGAAAACCCGACGGAAAAACGCAATTCGGACCCTTAGTAAATGTGCCCCATTGTGTGAATTGCACATTGTAACAAATTATGTGAAATATCCCCATATACTGCTATACTTTAGTATGGCAGTAAATGGTAGGATCAATCAGACAACCTAGGGTTAAAGTACCATAGGGGGTCTGAAAAATAGTTAAAAAAAATGAAATTAAAAAACCCTAAAAATTCATATCACTCCTTTTCCTAGAACTAATACAAATATAAACAGTAAAATCATAAACATGTTATCGCCACTTCCAAAATGTCTGATCTATCAAAATATAATATTGATATATTGGCCCTTTTTTATTTTTACGTTTCCATTTTTTAATCCCCATCTTCAAAAATCTATAACATTTTTATTCTTCCATGTTAAGAGCTTGTTTTTTTGTGTAACAAATTGCACTTCATAGAGATGGTATTTGATAATCCATGCCATGTACTGGGAAATGGGAAAAAATTCTTCACTTTGCCATCTTCTGGCGCTAATAACTTTTTCATACTTTAGTGTACGGAGCTGTGGGTGGTGTCATTTTTGCGACTTTTGATGATGTTTTCAACGCTTCTATTTTTAGGACTGTGTGGCCTTTTGTTCACTTTTTATAGAATTTTTTTTTATTTTTCAAAATGACAAAGTGCCATTTTCGACTTTGAGCACTATTTTTCCATTACGGGGTTAAATGCTGTGAAAAGATATTATTATATTTTGATAAATTTTTGGAAGTGGCGATACCTAATGTGTTTATGATTTTTATTTATATTTATATCAGTTCTAGGAAAAGGGGGATGATTTGAATTTTTTGGTTTCTTTAATATAATTTTATTAAAACTTTTTAATATATATATATATATATATATATATATATATATATATATATATATATTTTTTTTTTTTTATTATTTTTTTTTTTTTCTATATTTCAGACCCCCTAGGGTACTTTAACCCTAGGTTGTCTGATTGATCCTACCATCTACTGTCATGCTACAGTATGGTAGTATATGGGGATTTTCCTCCAAATTGCACATTGTAATGAATAGGTTAAAAACCAGACAATCTTGGGTCTTCGGTGGACCCGAGGCTGTCACGGCAACCAATTGCTGTTCCAAGTGGTAAAATATTTTTTTTTGTAAAGTATGAAAATATTATAAAACCTATACAAATGTGTTATCCCCGCAATCGTACCGACCTAAAGAATAAAGTAGAAATGTCATTTGGGGCGCACAGTAAAAGCCATAAAATCCAAGCTCACAAGAAAACGGCGCAAATGTGTTTTTCTTCCAATTTCACTGCATTTGGAATATTTTTCCAGCTTCCCAGTACATGATATGGAATATTAAATACCATCACTATGAAGTGAAATTTGTTACACAAAAAACAAGCCCTCATACAGCTCTTTAGGTGGAAAAATAAAAAAGTTATAGATTTTTGAAGGTGGGGAGTGAAAAATGGAAACGTAAATATAAAAAAGGGCCTTGGCATTAAGGGGTTAAAGGGGTTCTTCAGCTTATATTTGATAACCTACCCTTAGGACAGGTCAACATCTGATTGATGGACTTCAGACAATCCGGACCCCTCTTAATCAGCTGGTTTGGAGCCTGACCACATAACTGCCGGTAGGCTCCCATGTAAGTGAATGGGAGCTGAGCTCTGCCAATTATGTTTAGTAAATTTTGAAGCAAATTCAGCGCCATCTTAAGGGAAATTGAAGACAACATATTTTTCATTGAAACATTAGATATTTTCTTATATAGTCAGTCTCTGAGTTGTTCTCTGTGCCTACAGGATCCCTTCCCATTTAACCACATAAAGACCAGGGCCTTTCCTGTTTTTTCATTTCCATTTTTCACTCCCCACATTAAAAATCTATAACTTTTTTATTTTTACACATAAAGAGCTGTATGAGGGCGTAACAAATTGCACTTCATAGTGATGGTATTGAATATTCCATGCCATGTACTGGGAAGCGGGAAAAAAATCCAAATGCAGTGAAAATGAGCGCCACAAATGACATGTCTACTTTACTTTATTCTTTGGGTCGGTACGATTACGGGGATGCCAAATTTGTAAAGGTTTTATAGTGTTTTCATACATTTACAAAAATTAAAACCTCCTGTACAGATTTATTTTTTTAATTTTGCCGTCTTCTGGCAATAATAACTTTTTTATACTTTGGTGTCATTTTTTGCGACATTTGATAATATTTTATTAATATACACGGCGGGCGGTCGTGAACCAGTTAAACATTTTAAAAAAATACTATTTTAGTAAATTCTGAGCATATATAATAGGGGTCTACATTTATGATCTCATCTATTGGATAGAAGAAGAATCTGCTGATGTGGAGGACCGGTCCTGTCTGACATTGCATAGTCAATAGATCAATATGAATGGGTATGGTGTAATACTTGAGTTCTCCTGTGGGGGTGCTGCAGGGAAATTACACACCAGCTGTTTACAGTCTCATCTCTAGGGATCTCATCATTTTATAATCAGGTTTTTTTTTGCTAAGGGAGTTGAGGTTATGAAAGGTGAAAAATTCTATAAATTGTTAATTTTAGGTAAAAATGAAAAAAAGTTACTTTTTTTTATAGAGTGAAGATGTATAAAATACTACATGTAATGTGACGATATCTATACAGTAGAGCAGCATGTCTATACTACAAGGGATCCATTACTGGTGACCCTGCCATCCTCTATACATCTGTAGAAAGACGCGGGGACAAAGAAGAAATTCATTAAGAGATCTTTACAAGTCCTGCTCGTGTTAAGACCTTAAGTACATAACATAAATCCTATGCGGAGCCTCCCCGGGGAGCTTAAGTGTCCTGCGGCCCCCACATGCAGCCCCCATCCTGCTCATTTCATGCCGGGGCCTTTGTCTGTCGCTGCAATGACTTGTTCAAGATGGATTAGAAAATAATAGCATCTCCCTGTGATGAATAATAGGAGACTCCCAGCGCCCCCCGAGGTTACATCACCTACAGATCTATAGGAGACCCCAGATCAGGGGCAAAATGTGAAAAAACTAAGGGCCACATTTATCACTCGTTTTTTCTGTTGTTTTTGCGCCTTTTCATTCAGGCGCACCGTTATTGCGCCATTTTTGCGATTAAACGCCAAACTAGCCGTGCAGCAGAAATAAGCAGCTTTCCCTCATCTATCTTACCAATCCAGATGTTTTGCTGTGCCTAATGATATTCATCACTTGCAACGTCTTCATTTAGGCGCAAAAACGGGCGCAAAAACACTGCAGCCCGAAGGTGACGTTAACTGAGAAGAAAGCACTGAGCCCCTTTGCAGAAGAGCTCATTTCTAGCAGCAAAGCTCAGCCAGACACTAGTACATATAATAGATACATTAGATACATTGCAGACACTGGAACATATAATAGATACATTAGATACACTGTAGACACTGGAACATATAATAGATACATTAGATACACTGCAGACACTGGAACATATAATAGATACATTAGATACACTGCAGACACTGGAACATATAATAGATACATTAGATACACTACAGACACTGGAACATATAATAGATACATTAGATACACTGCAGACACTGGAACATATAATAGATACATTAGATACACTGCAGACACTGGAACATATAATAGATACATTAGATACACTGTAGACACTGGAACATATAATAGATACATTAGATACTTGGTCCCCTTGAAAAATGCTCGAGTCTCCCATTGACTTCAATGGGAAAAGTTCGTCTCGAATAACGAGCACCCGAGCATTTTAGTGCTCGCTCATCTCTACTCAGCACTCAAAAGCCGGCCATATTTTCACCCAGTGTACAGAAGACAGAACATGTGTCATTTGTGCACTGTACCACTGGTCCATAAAATGCTGCAAAGTGTCGACAATCTGAGACCAGGTACATGCAAACTAAAATATGAACTGCAGTGGATGAAGCACCAAAAAGCCTGGAACCACCTTAGGCTCCCTCGGCTGCATCAGTTTTCCCTGCCTCTACCAATGCCTGCCCAGTTACAGGGCCACCTGTCTCCCCTCAAACTGCCACTACTGCCAGCAGCACCACTATCTCCAAGCCTGTCCACACCATCCCAAGGAACCGTTCAGCTTTCCATCCCCCAAATAATGGAGACAAAGCAGAAGTTTGGCCCATCTCACGTACGAGCACTGGTCCTGAATGTGTGAGCAACGACAGGCAATAGTTCTATTCCAGCTGCAAAAAGCTTGGGTCAATGAAAGTAGTGATCAACAGCAGGGGTTGGCCCTATGAGGGACATTTGTACCATGCTGCAGTACTTTCAATACGTCAGCTATATGATGCTATGTCCTCAGTGCCATCATCTCCATCCTTTGCCTTTTAGCAAAAACCCTTCAGGCCATGACAGAGGATGTAGTAGTGGTGCAAGAGAAAGAAGAGGAGGAACAGGTGTTGTGTATGTCCACACATGACTCGATTGACATGACCAGCGCAGCTCAAAGGTGTCACTGGGGCATGGCTGTGGGGACGCAGTGGAGGAGGAGACATCATCCACCGAGGACAGCTTGTCCTTGTCTCTGGGCAGCCTGGGCCACATGAGCCACTTCATCAGGGGCGTCAAACTAATTTTCCCTTGGGGGGGCCACATTAGCCTTGTGGTTGCCTTAAAGGGGCTGACTGTCATTTTATCACTGTATAGGTGTATCTACTCAAGCAGTTCAGTAGTTACATTTATACAGTATTAGCAAATTCAGTGCAACCACAAAGCAATATTGTTAAATGACCTGAGACACCGGGTAAGCGTGCCCCCCAAAAACAGCCAATACTCAGAGTGCCCCCACAGCTGCCACATGCCAAAGTGCCCCCCATAGCCACCAGAGTGTCCCCCCAGAGATGCCAAAGTCCGCCACATAGCTACTGTGAGCTCACCCACAGCAGCCACAGTGCCTGCGACAGCTGCCAGTGCCCCCCACAGCTATCGCAGTGCCTCCATTACTCCTGGCAGGGTGCCTCCACAGTAGTCAGTGTCCCCATAGCTGCCAGAGTGCCTCCACAGTAGTCAGTGTCCCCATAGCTGCCAGAGTGCCTCCACAGTAGTCACAGTGCCCACACAGTTGCCACAGTGCACCCCATAGATGCCACAGTGCCCCCCATAGTAGTCACAGTGCCCCCACGGCTGTCACAATGCCCCCACAGCTGCCAGTGCCCCCCACAGCTTCCACAGTGCCCCCATAACTGCTGCCACGGTGCTTCCACAGTAGTCAGTTTCCCCATACCTGCCAGAGTGCTTCCACAGTAGTCACAGTGTCCCCCACAGAAGCCACAGTGGACCCCATAGTAGTCACAGTGCCCCCACAGCTGCCACGTGTTGAATAAAAATCCCTATAACATAAAATTTACTTATGATGCAAACAAATCTTGTGCTTCCTTTTTGGATGTGGTTATTAGGAAAGACAGCAGACAAACGCATACAGCAAAGAAACAGCCGTCAACGCACAATTACAAGCAACATCATCCCATCCAACTCAAACAATCAAAGCAATACCCACAGGTCAATTTCTCCGTATTAGGAGAATTTGCTCTACCGAAGAAGATTTTGAAACACAAGCTGACGACCTACAAGCTAGATTCCTACAACGGGGCTATAGCAACAAGTCACTGGAAGAAGCCTATTGAAGATCAAAAAGAACGTCGCGTCAGGCCTTATTGGTACCAAGGCCTAAAAAACAGCAACCGATCAGGTAAGATTTATTACTAACTACCATTCTCAATGGCAGGAAATGTGCCGAGCGTTAGAAAGATATTGGCCAATTCTACAATGTGACCCTATTGTGGGACAATACATCACATCATATCCCTCAGTGACAGCTCGGAGAGCTCAAAATCTGAGAGATTTACTGGTAAGGAGCCACCATACATCAGGCAGACCGAAAACCATTTTTGCAAACCTTGTGGTAAATGTATCGCATGTCCAAATGTGGAGCGGATCAACACTTTTACAGATTCTAAAGGCACCTACAATATCACCCATAGAATTTCATGCAACACTAAGGCAGTAGTGTATTATGCAACCTGTCCATGTGGATTGATCTATGTAGGGCTAACAATCCGCCCGTTAAAAGTACGCATTAAAGAACATATGCGCGATATCAAAGCCACAGCAGACATAGATCTGGTTTTAGAAGGGAAACCTGTAGCATTTCAAGGAAAAATAGAATTCTGACCCAAGCCTTCTAAAAGCACGGGGCATTCATAAAATTGAATTGGGAATCAGAGGTGGTCCAATCCAGAAACGACTTGCACAGTGCAAAACACAATGGATATGGACCTTATATACACTCAAACTGATGGGTCTCAATGAAACTCTGAGCTTTGCCCCCTTTCTCCAGTAAGTTCTCTATCCCCCAGCAATATGAAATGAGAAGATGAAATACAATTTACCATCATATTTAATACTCTTTAATACCGTATATACTCGAGTATAAGCCGACCGAGTATAAACTGAGACCCCTAATTTTACCACCAAAAACTGGGCAAACCTATTGACTCGAGTATAAGCTGAGGGTGTATTATACAGCCAGCCATCCCCCATGTAGTATATAGCAAGCCCCAAGTAGTATACAGCCTGCCCCCTGTAGTATACAACCAGCCCCAAGTAGTATACAGCCTGTCCCATGTAGTATACAGCCAGCCCCAAGGAGTATACAACCTGCCCCAAGTAGTATTCAGCCTGCCCCATGTAGTATACAGCCAGCCCCATGTAGTATACAGCTAGCCCCAAGTAGTATACAGCCAGCCCCAAGTAGTATACAGCCAGCCCCAAGTAGTATACAGCCTGTCCCAAGTAGTATACAGCCAGCCCCAAGTAGTATACAGCCTGCCCCAAAGTAGTATACAGCCTGCCCCATGTAGTATACAGCCAGCCCCAAGTAGTATACAGCAAGCCCCAAGTAGTATACAGCCTGCCCCAAATAGTATACAGCCAGCCCCCAGTATGCCAAGCAAGTAATAAAAAAATAAACTTAATACTCACCCTCCGACGATACTCACCTTTGATACTCGGCACGGCTCCTGGGCCTCAGAGGCGGCTCCCAGTCCTCGGCGGCGGCAGTTCCCGGTCCTCGGCGGTGGCTGCAGGTCCTTGGTGGTGGCTCCCGGTCCTTGGCGGCGGCCTCCAAACCTCGGCACTGGCTTCTGAACCTCGGCGGCTGCTTCTCTTTTCTTTCTTCACTAGCCGGCAGTCGCGTCCATCGTCGCATCCATTTTTTAATTGACTCGTGTATAGGCCGAGGTGAGGTTTATCAGCACATTTTTTGTGCTGAAAAACTCGGCTTATACACGGGTATATATACGGTAGTTGATCTAACAGAATTTGTGCAAGATAGTTTATTCACAGTGCCGTTTTATCTGGTCCAGCGCATGTGATATGGTTTCTATATCCTAATGATGGCATGGCACATTAACTAGTTCGCGACCGCCCGCCGTGTATTCATGGCAGTGGTCGGGCCCCGCTGCATGGAGAGGGCTCACGGGCTGAACCCTCTCCATAGCCGGTAAGTCTTTGCTGCATATTGCAGCAAAGACTTACCGGTAACACCCGCAATCGGTGCCAGCACCGATGTTTTTCACCCCATTACTTCCTTCCTCACATTTCCTCACTGTCACACCTGTTCCTTTACCCCCACCCCCTGCACTTTGAACTTTGCACTCTGCACTTGTTTAGTAATTAAATGCAATATTTTTTTATCTTAATTTTGCAGCATTTTTATATGTATACAGTAAAGGTTATTCCTGATTTTTTATATATGCATCATATTTACATAAAGTATCATATATTTTACCAACCTATGTATCTATGTATGTTTTGCACTAATATCAATTGTTGGTAATAATCATACCTCAATAAGGAATATGTACTTTACTATTGTTCTAGGTGAGGTTATTTGCACAACAGCACTTTTTGTGCCTATTCTTTGTTATTTAGGCCATTTATTATATCGGCACTATGTATTTTAATGTTTATGTGGAACATTATCGAAATGTGAGTTTTTCACGTTCCAATTAATAAGGCAAGTTAATACCTAATTTTTCGGTGCTTTAATCAATAAGCTAAGTTCATACCACGAGTCTTTATTTTTTTACTACATGCCACGGGCTTTTATGTGCCAGCGATACAAACCAAGCTACTGCTCGTTATGCGCAAGCGCACGCTCATTACGGCACTTTGCGATTGTAATCACTGCACAGGCGCGCTGTTTATGTTCAGTATACCTCCGGCACAATACCATTAGCCCCACACATCGCGACCGCTCTGGTGCGAGAACTCGCGGTCACGTGATTCACTGCTCGCACTGACCGCTGCATTTAACGGGTTAAACACCCGCGATCGGATTACCGCTGGCATCCTGCGACCCCCGATGCCGGCTCGGCTCCTGTGCAGAGCTGAACCCACATCGTCTCCGCGCAGCAGCTGTACTGCGCTGAGCGCTATTCACAGGAACGGAGCACTACGGCGCGGAGCGCTATGGGGTTAATGAATATGCCGTAATAAAAGTGGTAGATCCGGTTCAGCTTGATATTACCACCAGGACCCTTTACCCTAGCCCTCGCCCCCTGCTGGTTACACTCCTGCTATAATCTCTATCTATGATTTTAGTAAGGACTTACCCAGCTGAGCGCATATTTCTCCAATCACATCTTCTGGCGACAATCCAAATCCTCTGTTGTCAACAATTGTAATGCAGTCAGTCAGCTGATAGGCTCTTCTCTCCGAAGTGACAGCCGAAGGAGACCCACTAGCCTCGGCTTTGAGTTCATATTCCCCATCACCTAGGGTATATATACAGGAGTTGATGAAGGTAGACTTGCCATGTCCAGTACATCCAAATAACTGAAGGAGAATTCTCCTGTAGCCATTCTCCGCCAGAGAGTTATCTTGAACTTTGAACTGTTGGATATATCTCCTTCTTTCTTGGACATCCATTACTGTGGACTTGTTGTGTTGTCCTCGATGCCTTCTATTACGATGACTCATGGGAAGTTTTATATATTGTAGGTTTCACTTTCACATTTACTCAGCATGTCGCCACTCCCCTAATCCACACCTCAGCTGCTGCAGAACATCATAACACACATCTCAACTTCTGCAGATCATAATTCATACATCATCTTCTGCAGAACATTATAATCCACACCGTAACTGTTGAAAAATCTCTAAATCCACAAATCACCTGGTGAAGAACCTCCAAATCAAAACCTCAGTTGTCGTAGAACACAATCCACACCATAGCTGTTGCAAAAACTCTTAACCCACACATCACGTGCTGAAGAACATCCAAGTTCACACTTTAGCTGTCACAGATCATAATCCACACATCACCTGCTAAAGAACCCTTCAAATCCACACCTCAGATGCTGCAAAACATCTTTATTCATACAGACTAATGCAGAAGATTATAATCCTCACCATAGCTGTTGCAAAAATCTCCTAATCCACACATGCCCTGCTGAAGACCCTCCTAATAAGTTGTCACGGATGGCATCATCTAGGAGAACACTCCTTGTCCACACCCCTCAGGACCAGTGAGGAGATGCAGTATAGTGAAGGGATTGCCCCGGGGAACTCCCAGTGTTTGTAGTGATTGATCCCTGGGCAGATGGTGAAGAGGAGGCCCATGGTGTTAGTGGCAGCCAGGAGTCACACATGGAGACAGGGATCTTGAATAAAAAACTTACCGTTTTTTTTAATGGCACACAGTACAATGAAGCAGCTGGTAATAGGCTGTAAACTTTCCTCTCTGCAGACTGCCATGAGGTGGTGGATTGGTTGGCAGTGGATTTGTAGTTTTGGAGTGTACTTCAGCCCTGGTCTAGTTGTTAGGAGCTGGCTACTAAGAACAAAGTAGGGCTCTGCTGCTTAGGCAGCAATCCGGATGACAGTCTCTGTGGTGTTAACTCACAGAGCTACTAGTCTCTCATGGAGAGAGAACCCTGGTACTGTCTCCTGACATGGAGAGAATGACCAAAAAAACACTAAATAAAGACTGACCAGACTGAATGCAGAGCCTTGAAGTGATCTTATATTTCCAAACTTTAAAATCTGGGGATTTTCAGGTTGCAAAAATAATTACAAATATTCTAACTTTTTATATCAACATTAACCCTGTGGGAAAAATTATGCCATACTGCAGTTGTAGTATCAGATGATGACATTAGGTGACAGCAAAGAAAAGCAAATGAGGGGAGTTGCAGTAGAATCTCTAATGGTAAAACACTAGAGCTGGCCACACTTGTAAATTTGTAATGACCCATCCTGCGGGCCTTTACAGAGTCACTGCATCACATACAGAAGGCAGATTTGTCTCACTGACACTATGGATATAACACTACACACATGCCGAGAGCTGTCTCACATACTGTATAAGAAGGTCAGTCAGTGACAGCAGGACTGTGTAGACACAGACAGCAGTGACCTTTAGTACGTCACAGGTGACTAGTTTCCATTTGGTCCAGAAATGCATGACGACTGTGAGTCTACACGTATTTTGACTAATCACTGCAGAATTTTCAGTGCAGCACATTGCCTTAATGTTTAACTAAAAATATTACAATATTACAGTCACTTAGATTATGAAGTCACCTAGATAACAAGTATGTCTCACATTGGGCTCCTAAAAAAATTATGCCTCACAACAAAACTGACCACACTGACCACTACTCCCCTGCATACCATATACATTTTTGAGTATAAGCCGAGGCACTTAATTTTATCATCAAAAGCTAGGAAGCCCTATTGACTTGAGTATAAACCTAGGTTGGGAAAGGCATTGTTCACAGCCTCTGCAGTATTTAGCCAGCAAGCCCCCAGTATGATATAGCCAGTCAACCCCCAGTGGTATATAGCCAGCCATCCCCCAGTAGTATAATGCCAGCAAGCCCCCAGTAGTATATAGCCAGCAGTTCCCAGTAGTATACAGCCAGCCCCCATATACCACACACCTTACACATATAATATATACACCTTATACAACAACTAACCATACTGTACCTATCATAAATATCAAATATACTCCCCTATAACAAACCACAATGTGCCTTGTGCATATATTAAAAAATGTAATTCACATATAGTGGCCTAAGTTCTGAATTTAGATTAAAGAGGACCTTTACCACCTCAAACATGTAGAGATGAGCATATCATTCTGTAGGGGCTGCTACGCAGATTCGGTGGCACTTTGAATTGTCTTTCTAGCCCCGACGGTTGCGGAGATATCAGTCCCTGTATCTGACCATTGTAATCCGTCAGAGAGGAGGAGCTGGGTGCTGGAGGCGTGTTTTAGGCTAATCTATCTCATCCTGTCCAATCAGTGACAGACAGTGTGTGAGGCAGACACCTCCACTTATCTAGATGCTGTGTTCATACCTTGTGTTAACATTTGCTAATATTCAGTTAAGATTACATTTACACCGTGTATACAAAAATGCAACGTTACAAATTGTGATTCGAACAGGACGCAAACGTGATGGAAACATGAGCACAGTGTAAACGCAAACATATTGTAAACACACATGGAATGTAAATTCCATGTAAATGTAAACATAAAGGCAGTGTAAACTCCATGTAAACATAAATGCAAAAGCAATGTAATTGTAAATGGCACACAAATGGCAGGTAAACGCAACACAAACACCACATAAACACAAACACCACAAATGCAAATGTGAAGTAGGCATCACATAAAATCAAATGCCACGTAAATGCCACGTAAACATGAGTGCAACATAAACACATGTAAATGCCACGTAAATGTGACACAAACTCCACATGAATGTAAACACCTTGTAAGCATAAGTGTAAACATGATACAAACGTCACGTAACTGCAAACGCCACATGAACACAAAAGAAACAACACTTAAATATAATGCAACCGCCATGTAAAATGTAAAAGAAAGGTAAATGCAAACTACATGTAAATGAAAGCATAAACACGACACACACCTGATGCTAAATCCAAGCAAATGCCATGTAATCAAAACGCAATTGTGACACAAATGGAAGTGCTGCGTAAACACGACAGAAACACCATATTAACGCCAGCACCATGTCAATACAAACTGCACGTAAACACAAGTGCTATGCAAGAGCCATGTCAACAAAAATGTCACATAACTGCAAGCACAACGCAAACAACACGTAAATGCAAACGCAATGTAATTGAAAACGTCATGCAATATCAGGACTCTGTAACCTCAAAATGACAATATTGGGGCACATTTACCTACCTGGTCCATTCGTGTTCCAGCGGCGGCTTCTCGGACGAGCGTTCGGGTCTTCCGGCGATTCATGAAGGTCCTGCGCCCGATGTCCACCAGCTGTCGCTGCTGCGCCTAGGTCCGCCGAGTTGCGTCAGAGTTCACTGATCTCTTCCTGGTGCATGTGAGTATGGCCCGTGCGACCAATTTTTTGTTTTAAATGCGACAGTTTTTCCGAATCCATCGGGTTTTCGTCCGATTTCCGTTGTGTGCATGCCAGCACCGATGCGCCACAATCCGATCGCGTGCACCAAAAACCCGGGGCAATTCATGGAAAATCGCCGCAAATCGGAAATATTCGGGTAACACGTCGGGAAAACGCGAATCGGGCCCTTAGTAAATGACCCCCAATATGTAACAAAGCCAAAAAAAGAGGCAATCTCTATGAAAGGTGATGGTCCCAGAGATGCCTAGATGAACCCGATGGTAAAAGGGTATATACCACAATAAAAAGCAATAAACAATGCAAAAAATTGTCGCTAATAATTACATGTTTCAGTGGAGAGGGTGTTGGAAGCCCCACGTGTATCGCCACGAGTGGCTTCCTCAGAAGTGACTGGTGGGTGTAAACGCCAGGTTCTAAATACTAAATACTAAATAATAAGGAAAGAGCTTCCGATATAAAGGTCAAATTGGAAAGGCATGGCAACTGTGCCGCGTCACTAGCTGATAATGGCGGCGCCCGTGTAAGGTGTACGGCATATGCGTAAAGACAAAAAATATCAATGTAAAAGTCAAGTGACCGGTCAATAATAAGTGACAATATTAACAACAGATATATGTGATTACAAAGATAAAAAATAACAACTAATAAATAAATAGATACATAGGGAATATAAAGCTGTACCAGTGTATACATGTACCAGTATCTCAGAATAATACATAATAGATAAATAACAAGCACAGTGGTGGCCAAAAGTATTGGCACCCCTGCAAAAAAATGATTGCAATCAGAAATTCTTGGGTATTATTATCTTTATTTAATTTGCCTTCACACCAAACATAAAAAAGAGGGTGGACAAAA
Organism: Engystomops pustulosus; assembly: GCA_019512145.1. Taxonomy (NCBI): domain Eukaryota; kingdom Metazoa; phylum Chordata; class Amphibia; order Anura; family Leptodactylidae; genus Engystomops; species Engystomops pustulosus. Next base: position 111,672 of record WNYA01000810.1, read on the forward strand.
ATATTGGCACTTTTTGAAAAATCATGTGATGCTTATCTAATTTGTGTAATTAACAGCCCCTGTAACTTACCTGTGGCACCTGACAGGTGGTGGCAATAACCAAATCACACTTGCAGCCAGTTGAAATGGATTAAAGTTGACTCAACCTCTGTCCTGTGTCCTTGTGTGTCCCACATTGAGCATGGAGAAAAGAAAGAAGACCAAAGAACTGTCTGAGGACTTGAGAATCAAAATTGTGAGGAAGCCTGAGCAATCTTAAGGCTACAAGTCCATCTCCGAAGACCTAAATGTTCCTGTGTCTACCGTGCGCAGTGTCATCAAGAAGTGTAAAGCCCCTGGTACTGCGACACCTCCCTGGATGAAGAAGTGTAAAGCCCCTGGTACTGCGACACCTCCCTGGATGAAGAAGTGTAAAGCCCCTGGTACTGTGGCACCTCCCTAGATGAAGAAGTGTAAAGCCCCTGGTACTGTGGCAAGCCACACTGGCCATGGGCTTTACACTTCTTCATCTAGGGAGGTAGTCACAACACTGCCAGTGGGCTTTTACACTTCTTCACTCTACTGGGATGGGACACACTGTCCAGGGTCTTTACACGTTCTTCATCTAGGGGCTGGTACCACTGTGGCCAGGGGCTTTACACTTCTTCATCCTATCGCCACTGGAGGGGCCTTTACCTCTAACCAGATTGCATCAGTGCCAGGGGCTTTAACCTTCTTCATTAGGGAGGTGCACACCTGCAGGGCTTACACTTCTTCAGTCTAGGGAGGTGCCACTGTGCCAGGGGCTGTTACACTTCTTCATCTAGGAGGGCCACAGTGCCCTCAGGGGCGTTTAACTGTCTTAATCTAGGTGGGGAGCCACACTGAATGGGCTTACATTCTTCATACTAGGGAGGTGCCACAGTGGCCAGGGGTTTACACCTTCTTCATCTAGGGAGGTGCCACAGTGCCAGGGGCTTTCACATTCTTTACTCTAGGAGGAGCACAGGCCAGGGGCCTTAACACTTCTAATATAGGGAGGGGCCCAGTG